>DWJZ01006157.1:0-13302 GCA_018249125.1 Asbolis capucinus
TGTATGAAAATTGCTATTTTACGACGACGATGTCGGTTACACGGACGGCTTTACGTGCCTTCTGAAGCACGGAAGCGTGCATGAAATTTTTGTCACTAGTGGTCACCCCTGCTACCGACTACGTCTGTTCTGGCTTAACTTGTTCGATTGCTTACAATCGAAAGCCGGCAGGCTATGAACGCTATTTAATGTTGATTAAAAACATTACAAACCAATTTGGGTTATCCAGACTAATCTTTCTAATATTATAAGTGCGAAAGTAACTCTGTCACTCTGTCTGTCTGTTACGCTTTCACGCCTAAACCACTGAATCGATTTTGATGAAATTTGGTACAGAGATAGAGTTTACCCTCAGGAAGACTATAGGCTACTTTTTTTACTAACAATTGAGGAGAACGGGATAAAAGAGGGCATGAATATTTGTATGGAAATTCGTCATTATTTAAAAAAAACAGAAAAACTTTGTATTTAGACACTTTATGAGAAACGAAAGGACATAGACTACTTTTTATCGCGAAAAAGGGCAGAAGGGGATGAGAGGGGATGAATATTTAAATAGAAATTCGTTATTTTTAAAGATAGAAATAGAAACTTTGTATTAATAATAGGAAATCAAAAGACATAGGCCACTTTTCATCGTGAGAAAAGGGAAGGGGATAAAAAGGAGATGAACGTTTGTATAGAAGATCCTCTCCTTTTCGACTACCATACTTTTCGATAACCATGAAAGTGGGTAACCATGGACTGGATGTGGTTGTTGTGACTACTGTCAGGGTTTGTGAACCACAGATAACAATTTTGACTTTTTCCAACTAGAAATTGCCCGCGCTTCGCTTCGGAAGAAGATTTGTCGAGTGGTTTCAGATATGTCATACCAATTTTAACCTCTTATCCCACGGGAACAAAGTAGTTTTCTGGGATAAACCTATCCTATAACCATTTTCCTTACATAAGCTACAAATATGCTAAATTTCATCTAGATTGATCCATTGGTTTCGAAATTGCCATATTAGTTTAAAAATGGTATCCTGCGGGGACTAAGCCATTTCCTGGGATAAAACATATCCTATAACCATATTCGGGTTTTAAACTACGACTATGCCGAGTTTCGTCTAAATCTGTAAGGTGGTGTTGCGTGAATAGATAGACAGACAGACAATAAATCAAATCAAATTGTTTTAGTCTCATTATCAATAACAAAGCTTCCTTGCATCAAAATTTTCAAAATACTTTATGTACGGAATTGACACTACTCTTTTATTTGGGAACCGAACGCGAATGTTTTGAGGGTATTTCTAAAAATTATTTATTGACCTGAGGCAGGGGTGAGTAGCCGCGCCCCTTTCAGCATTTTTAAATTAGATATTTATGCTCAGAAGGTCAAATACTATCTCAAAATATAAAATAAAACAACATAAAAAAGCATTATGATACAAACATTTAGCAAATATATAAAATCTTTACGTACTAAGTCTAAAACGTTAAGTTGATTTGATTAGGTATAAATAATGCTAATCTATGTCTGGCCCTCTAGCAAAAATCTAATTTAAAATTGGCCCTTTCATTCAAAAGGTTGCTCACCTCTTACCTAAGATATTGGCTCTTGTATTTAGAGAAGTTATAAGTTCCGCTATTCCTATGTACCTTTTTAACTGAGTACATCAACCATACAATGAGTAAATCAACCATACAATGAGTAAATCAACCGTACAATGAGTAAATCAACCATACAATGAGTAAATCAACCATACAATGAGTAAAATAACCATACAATGAATAAATCAACCATACAATGAGTAAATCAACCATACAATGAGTAAATCAGCCGTACAATGAGTAAATCAACCGTACAATGAGTAAATCAACTATACAAGTACGAATCTGGAGCCATCTTACACTACCACGCGAACATAATCACATGAAAAGCCTAGTCTACCTATACCACCCATCGTCAGTGTCTTAATCTCAACAACTTTGAAACACATTCATTAAATATTTATACTCATAACGAATTCAACGTCTACGAAATATTAACAATATCCTTAATAACGTACAATTTGCAAGCATTATCATCAGTGGATCAATTATATATTTAGATATTACACACTTGAATTAGAATAGAGAAAAAATATATTTTCATACATCAGAGTGACATATATAATAAGTGCTAGACTGAAGGACTGAAATACGTGGGCCGCGTCGATGTTTTCGTTCGATTACAACGTGTCTTCGAGTCAAAAGTGAATAGGCTATTACTAAATTAGTGCGGCGTACCATCTAAGAGCACATCGCCGGTTACCATCAGGTGGGATAGTGGTCAAGCAATAATTTACAAAAAGTTAGAAAAAAGTGCATACTAATCAAAAAATGTGCTAACGAGTTTCTTTCGTCTTTGTTTCTTTTCTCTTTGTCTCTTCTCTTCAACATACTACCGAAACGGTCGCAATTTATAAATAGGTAACGTGAAAACCTACGCGAATAAAGATATTTTGACTTTGACTTTAACATTCAATATAAGGCACTAGTTTCCGCCCCGGCTTCACCCGCATGGTAGGTTGATAAAACGTATCCTCATATAGCACAATGGTATAATCTTTATCTGAGCTAAATTTCATTGAAATTTGTTCAGCGGTTTTTAAGTGAAAGAGTAACAAACTTTCGCATTATGATAGTAGAATTACTATAGTACGAGTTGGCACTGTATCATAGCTGGTTTGTAATAATCCTGGTCTAAAAGACGGTGGTCTGCTGTCGGACGACTGGACGGCTGTCTTTTAATGACGAGAGCCCTTGAGTAGGTTCGGGTAAAAATCACTTAATATCATAATAATGAGAGTGGTTTTATTAAAATAAATCTTACAGCTATATCAGCATTTTTTAACTTAGCATCTACAAAAACAATATTTAGTTTGCTGGTAGGAGTAGTACAAAACCTCACCACTTATCACCAGGGCCCCCCTGACTAAAAAGCTGCAAATATGTACATCACGAGATTAAGGCCCTAAGGAATCAAAACAAGAACTTGTTTAACGTGAAATCTGAAGATTGTTTGCGGGAAGTATAGAAGTGTCAATAGGTCACTTCACCGGGAACATTGCCAAACAGAACCCGAAGCGCCAGTTTGTCTAGCTTGCGGAAAGGCTTGTCGAAGGTTATTACTGACCGAGTTATCTGGGACTCGATACGGATAACAGAGGTCCAAGGACAGAACCGGTAAAAGAAGTATTCTCTGTAATTACTTTATCTGTTTCTTGTCAGTGACATCAGTGACAGATATGCCTTTTACAGCTGTCATGTCGACAGCTTTCCCGTTGACATCTGATACGGGTTTGTGCAGGCAAATGAGCAAAAGGCCACAAGATAATCAAAAGTGGTGTCACGAACGTATTGTCTGTCAAGATGGAGACCATGAAAAAAGTGGAGCAGTATATTGCTGAAGTTGGGGTCAATTATGACATCAATAGACTCTAGATACACGAAACATGCAGCTCGAGGATTCAAAAATGACTGGTTCTGATTGCTACCAAAACGCTTATAAAACTTTTCAAAATCGATTTAAGAAGGGTTATCATTAGCTACGCGCACAGAGGACGCCCTACCACGAATAATTGTATCGAGAGTATTGTAATAAATAAAATTTACATCTTACAAATAACAGTTTAATGTGTAAAGCGCCAATAAAGAACATTACATTTACAATGGCGTTACAATAATTGTGGATTTTTTTTAATGAAGGATTCAGCACATTTCTTAACATCTTTAGACAAGGATAAGAGCAACCTCTCAACACAAAAGAAGAACCATGCAACAAGAGTGATACTACGAGTAAAAAGCAAATTTAAATTTCAAGTTATTTCGACTCTATCTAACAAATTAAATTTTATTTCTTCTAATTTATATTAGTTCTAAAATTATTAAAGCAAAATTGTATTGAATAAAAGTACTAATTTATGTCTCTTGTTGGGCGCCTGTTTGCATAATTTATTGTTTTAATCAGAATCGAGAATAAATTATACTAATTTACTTTTCGAAGGTCGACTTCAATCCTTCCTAATATATTTTTTGACTCCGCCGCAAAATTCAAGAAATCTACTAATGAGATTAGAGCCAGTCTTTTCTAATTAGTAGGTAGTCTGATTGCATCTTTGCTACCACGAGTATTCGTCGCGTTATCGTAGGAGAATTATAAATGGCGTTCGTTTCATTTACATTCTTGGCATAGTATGTTTACTTTCTTATCGAGAAATTATGGGAACGAAAACTTTGTCACTTCTGTAACTTATTTGGCAGTAACTCTGCCAGCAAATCCTGTGACACTGGGCTTCCGGCTGGGACAGGTATTTGTTTTCAAGTCATGGCTGCTATATCTGCATACAGAAAACAGGACATTTCTGCGTTTTATTATTCATATCTTATCAGCATCATATCATGTACGTATCTATAAATATATCATCTGTTATATTACTCAGAAATAGAGCATTGGATTTAATACAGTTTACTCTATTGTATTGTGATAAGTTTTAACTACCCTCTAGCTTATAATATGAAAATTGTTTGGCAAATAAAAAAGCTGACATTTCAAAGTATCCCATCTACAGCCCTTAGCTTTACCAAAGAAAATTAGAAACAGTTGCTCGATTATAACTTTATCAAAAGAAAACTAAAGACTATAAAAAACGAAAACAAGAAAGGTTACCCGAGTTACTATAAAAAGTAATTTAAAGATTATTCTTACAGATAGAGTAATTTTATAAGGCAGACACTGTGATCACTCTAAGTTCAGTGATAAAGCTAGACCAACAAAACCAAGTAATGAAAGCTGTAAAAAGTACGTGTGCCCTGTTATATTACCGCTTACAAAATGCGCTCCCACGTACTCAATCGATACACGCAGACTGCAGACTGTCCGCCCGCTGTACATTCGGGAAGCTTTGGCGACATCGCGGCTGCGAAATACTTCATAAAATATATTAATTTTTGGAACTACGAAATGGCGCCCAAAGTGGGACTCGTAGGTCCTTTCCGTCTCAAAATGGCGCCCAGCCTGGGTCACGTAGATTGCTTCTTTTTCAAAGTAGAATAAGCAGAAAAATACAAAACTAAATAAAAGGTGTTTAACATATCGTTTTTAATAAAATAATATGTCAGTGCGACTTAATGACAATAGCCGAAAAATCAAATTTTAATGTTACTAAAAATTTATTAATCAACTAAAATTTTTTAGCATAACTTGACAGGCCGGTTGGTCTCGTGGTTAGTCAACCTAACTACTACACCGGAGGTCGTGGGTTCGATTCCCACCCAGGTCAAACTTTTCTGTGATGAACAGGAATGTTTGTTCTGTGTGTCTGGATGTGTAATAGAAATATCTATTTATATATGTATTTAAAAGTATATATGTATGTTTATCAGTTTTCTGATCACCATAGTACAAGCTTACGCTTAGTTTGGGGTCAGACGGCCGTGTGTGAGTCGTCCAAAGATATTTTTTTAATTATTTATTTACAATGTAAATATCGAGTGATATACGCTTTTACTGAATTAGTGCGCCTTACCACATGGTTGCTTACCACCAGACGGGATTGGGGTCAAGCACTAATTTATTGAATATACATAAAAAAAGATATGAAACTCGTATGAAAATGGTTAAGACATCAGAATCAATTTTTATTCCCGAACCAAAGTATCTTCAAAGTTATTTATCATTATGATCTCAATCACAAAAAGAGAAGGATTCAGAATAACTTATTTAAACGAGTGCAAAGGATTCTAGGCCTTATTAGAAGGGAGGAAATTAGGTCCCGCGTAAAATTGAATCCCGATGCTTGAAGCGGTTTCGATTTGGGATACATGCGTGCAAAGGATTTGACTGTTTATAACTTCGTGGGTGGTTGTAGGCGTGGCATCTTGTATCCTGCTCGCTCGTGTGGCTCCTGGGAATGTCTGTCTCACCCTCGGCCGCTCCCACAGGATCTTCTTGTTAAGATATTTTTTGCTCCTCACAACTCGCTTTATGAAATGGTCAGACAGGCAAATATTTACTCACGCTTTTGAATAACTTGTAATTACATACAGTTGTGAAAGGTACCTCGCTGTTACTGTCCATTAGGGTACTCACGATAATGTTTTTCACGCCGATATTGCGTGTACATGGATCACGGCTGAACTAAGTTCTTTTAACTAAGAACTTTTGACTTTTAAATAATTATTTAGACAACGATTGTTTTGCCATATTGGGACGGCTTAGAATACAAGCCCCAATCCCATGCTGGCCTACTAGGGTGTCGTAAAAGGCGTACAGAAGCCAGCTGCTGGGGGTAGAGCTTTTTGGAAGGATTATATCTTTTTGTGAAGCCCGTCTGGCTGGCTACCACACTCTTGCTTGAATCAGCTGCCAAACGATTCGTCGTGTTCCGGTTAGGGAGAGCCAGTTCTTTTCTTTTTCTCCCCGTCTTTCAACCATGCTTCTTCTGTCTGTTCTTATGTGGTATGTTTTGGTGTATCTGGGGCAGTTGTTGTTGTTATAGATCCTAGTTGCATTAGCAATATACCGCTTCCCTTATTCCATTTTCTTCTGCATACGCTGGTCTATTACTTCCTTACTGGCAGGCAACGCATTAGTAACATCTCAGTCTGTTGTTAGTAATGTCTATAGGTGCCGGTGATCACGTACTATCAGATAACCCTTTTGCTCGTTTGCTTGCTTATCACATAAAAAAAAGTTATGAGAAAATCGGACTACAGGTTTAAAGAATCCACGATGACCTGCGCTTTAAATCCTATGGTCCATTAATATTTATCAATGCAACCCACAACTGTTCTACTACTGGACTCGGGTCTCTTCTCACAATGTGAATCAGGCCATAGTCCACCACGACCAAGCGCAGGCTGGTAGACTTCACACACCTTCGAGAAGTTTATGGGGAACTATCAAAAGTACAGGTTTCTTCACGATTAATCACGCAACTGATAATTAACTCGTTATACGCACACAACTTTACATCGAATAATCCTTCTGCAAGGGCCTGCCACCGAGCAGCTGACTTCTGTACGCCTTTACGATACCCTGGTAGACAAGTAGATTGGGGTTTGTATTTAAAAAAAAATTCGACCACCATAGGATCATATAATGTAATAATGCCGCTCCGATACGGCTAAAGGGATAGAAAGGGATAGAAAATTTAAAACTTAAACTATAACTACACGGATTATTAGGGATAAAAACTAGACCCCTGATTTCCTCAAATTTCAATGGGAGCACAAGACAAGCACCAGCTCTCGAATAATAAAAGAATCGTTTTTCACGTTCTGTCCTACCGAACTTGCAACCTATGGAACATTCTTCCATCTGAGCTAGTTCCTCGGCGCTGTGACATGGGGCTCTTTAAAAAGAGTGTTAATCATTTCCTTCAAGGCCGGCAACACACCTGTGACTCTCCGGATGTTGCACGTGTCCATAGACGACGGTGACCATTTACCATCACCATGGGCCGTAAGCCTATTTGTCAGTCTCAAAAAATCATCAATATAGAAATACTCCGCCTTTTTGAAGGCAATTTGTAATATTAAATCCTAAAAAAAATAAGTACAATTTTTTGACCAGTTTTTTGGTAAAATTCCATATCGAATTTGCACCGGGTATATGTACCTAAATCCATATTGCTAAGGGCAAACACTCGAGTACAAAAAGCTTTTAACCACCCAATATCGTGACAGCTATTTCAAGGGGTAAAATGGGTGACTCATTTAAAATAATGCTATGAATCATCTTCCCATACATTAACCGCTATTTTTGACGATAACTAGATGAAATAGACAAACGACAAACGATACGATAACGATACAACGTCTGTAACACCCGACAATTTCATAGAAGGCGCAACGGAACATCTCACGAAGATTTAAACGTACTATGAAATAAATAAAACAATTGTCGAAAAACAATGGCTAATAGTCAGAGTGCTTCTGCGCAGAATATATTAAGATTCTCTTGAACGACCGCTGGCGCTTCCAGGACAACAGAATTTATCTAACAGAAAAAACAATAACATTGCCTCCCGACATTACACCATAGTGAAAAAAATGACAACGAAGGGAAAGTTAACAATTTGTGGCTAAAGATCTTAAGATAAAGCAGATATGTATTTTAAAAGCATACGGTATCTTTTGATGCGCTCACATTGTGTTTAAGAACAGTTCGTTTGTATTAAAATGACCCCGCATCAGCTAATCCTTATCCGTACTTCACTTAAAATATTTTACTTTTGTTTTTGGACAACGATACTCGGATTTTTCTACAGGATTGACGTTGAAAAAATTAAAACCTGGCAAAGGGTGTATCAGTAAATGCAATGCGGAATTCCGTAGTTAATACCAGTAAATGAACCTACGGAAAAGTTTTTTTTTTTATCTAGAATAAGTTAGTGTTTGACATAGATCCCACCTGATGGCACTGGTGATGCTTTCTAAGACTTTGGGCCTATTATTTTCATTTTAAATCCTACTAATATGTACTATAAATGCGAAATTTTGAATATGGATGGATGTTTGTTACTCCTTCACGCAAAAAGTACTTAACGTATCTGAATAAAATTTGACTCAGGGATAGATTATAATCGGGAATAATACATAGGCTACTTTTTACGAACATACCACGCGAGTGAAGCCGCGGGCGTAGACTAGTCCTTTATATATGCTACTGTATTTTTTCCAGGTTTCTAGAACCTTATTGTTTAGTTATTAGAGACAGAATACTTAAAAAAAACATATTTTAAACTTAATATTACGCAAAGAGACACCTAATTGAAAATTGGTTATAACGATTGTAAACGACCTATTTAACGATGGAGTAGGCGAGTGAACAAAGCTGTCCCCATCCTACCAGCCACTATTGCAGTTACCCTATAAATATTTCCAGTAAATACAACCAACGTTGTCTCGAACGTTGGTCCTGATTAAAATCCTGCGCGCACGTCTAATTTTGAGATCTGCACTCCTGTACTTCTCAATAAAGTTCTTGATGGTGTGTGGAGTCTACCAATCTGTACTTGGCCAACCTGAACTATGGCTTGTACCACTCACATTGTGAGATTATTTTTACACACGGTATTTTTGTCATTGCTTATAATTTTAATTGAAGAATGCACTTTTCTAGGAGTTTTCATTAAGAAAAAATTAAGAAAACTTCGTTATTTCGTACAAGCAGAAATGAACATAAAGGAATTACCTTTTAAAATTACAATACTCTTATATTGTTATTATGATATTATATTAATTATATCAATAATTAAAATAAAGTTTAATTATTCATTGAAATGAAATGCATTTGAAATGAAATAAAATGCATTTAAAATGAAATGCATTTATTTCGTCTTTGGAACCAAAAAATTAACTTGACGAATGACAAAATTTAACAATAAAAAGTCCCTACAACAAATATGAAATTAATAATAAAATATATATTTAAAAAAACAAGTCAATGATAAAGCTACAATTTATTTGTATATTATAAATTGATGACTACCATAAGTAAATTAATGCCTCATTCTAATAACTTCTGAAACATTATTAATAATTCTAGAAAACATCGGTAGTGTGATTCAGGAAGCGGTAGCGGTCGGTATATTCTATGATGGCCTGCAGGTGTTTCCATTCTCAATCTTAAAGAGTAGGTGTTAAGAACTAAGATGAATAATGACAACAATAATGTGCTATATAATTATTTTAATCTTCCAAAAAGCTAATTAAAAACGCAAGAACCGAACCTTTTCGATGCGGTTAATTTCTGAAAGGTGCCGAGGTGGCGCTATGTCACTATTTTGGCTCGTATATTAAGCCTATTGCAACAGTAAGCGCCACCAAAAAAATACCGACGGAAGTAAGCTCACAAAGCGAATGCCAACAAGCAAAAACTGAACAAAAAAACTGCATTGAGTAGGAGGCGTCCTCGACCGCTCTTGTAAAATTTACAACTCTGTTCTGTTTACCTGGCTCCGCTTTATATTGTCCTGTAATTGGAGGCATTTGACGATAAGTTATTAATTTATTGAACATAGTTTCGCTTTAGTTTTTATGGATGTGCTAAAACATTCGTCATCCTTCCTTTGTTGACAGACTTGTGCAATAATATCTTTTCGTTTTATTTACAAATGATGAAAATATTTAGTGTTTGCAAGTCTAAATATTTATAGAGGTAATTAACATTATTTTATAGGCCGTTTGTTGTACAAAGTTTGTCGACTGACCGATTAAATTTAATGTATAAGCGATGTAGTTCACATGGTCTATTTGTTGTAACTGTTAATTCCGATTTTGGTGCTTTTAAAATAGCGTTAACGTACTTTGAATCTTATAAATGTTGCAAATTTATATTTATAGCATATTGCCTTAGCCTTAGAGAGCCTTCACCGCACCCTGCCTTCAAACTTACTCTTAGAACAGATTAAACAGGATTATATATTATGTTGAATTGTCCACCATTTCGCACATGGCACGGATAGTGGACTATGGCCTGGACTCCACACATTGTGAGGGGACCCGAGCCCAGTAGTGACACAGTTATAATTGCAATGATAGGTTAAATTGTAAAGTGAATTTTCTTGGCAATGTCCCAGCGTTTACAGTGAAAAGTTTCCGATAATGACTAATGTTTGTCATGGGATCCGCGACAAAGGAAATACTAGGGTCCGCCTGGGGCTTCGCCCGCGTGGTATGTTGATGAAAAGTGGTCTATTTGTATTCCATACTATAATGTATCTCTGTACCAAATTTCATTCAAATTCATTCAGTGATTTTTGCGTGAAAGCGTTAAAACATGTATCAATCCAAACACACAAACGTTCGTTAGAATATTAGTAAGATTTTATTTATAACGGTAAAATAGTCATAAGAATTTCTTCTTTGGTTCTGTGGTTATTATAAAGCTTGTACGGGAACACGGCGGGTGACTATGGCCGAGTAAACACAGGTATCCCAGAAAACTCCCGTTGCGGCAGTCGCATTCAATCTCTATAAAAAAATTAAAGCAAAGCATTCCGTTAAAATGTTTATAAAATTAACATCTAAAGTTTTGGATGTTTAGTTAAGATTCTTGCGTGTCCAAATAAATAATTATTACTAACCACTAACTCACGTGATATAGTCAGACGGTTCCGGAAGGACCTCGGATAAGTCCGAAAGTAGTCGAGAATATCCGAGTATATTACTAACGCGCTTAGTTAGTAACAATTCTGAACCTTAAACTCCTTTAGTACTTCATCAATTTTTAAGTCCCAGCAAACCGCCTTTAAAATGTTCTGCCACCTGGAGATCACAGGGCTTATACCAACCAAAATAATCACAACAGTATATATGGTGGTGAGCATTCTTTAAAATGTGCCCTCCTTCTAGAATCAGCCAACAAATGTTTTACTTCAGATGTCACTCATTTAATTGTGACCACATAACAAAAACAGCTTTCGAATATAAAAAGAGTCATCAAAATCGATAAACCATTAAAAATTTACGAGGTAAAACATAAATAACAATCAAATTGAGAATCTCCTTTTTTGATGTTGGTTAAAAATTATGGTAGGATACCCACTTAATTTGGTAATTAAAAATACCTTACGAATCGTAAAATTAGTTAAAGATCAAGTTGGTTGTCCTAACAGAGAGTGCTGAACTTCACAGTCGCCTATCAGCATTGTTTCTGTTGGAATTTGTGCCTTCACTAAATGATTATTCTCCTTGTTTTATTTTCGTCTGGCTTCCAATCGAAACGTTAAAACATTATTACTAGTTTTGTACGCCGTATATCTCTCTCGGCACTGTCATTACGGTGTATGACTGTTTGTTTCTCCAGGATACGAGGGATATAATCTGTTTTATTATGCAATAAGTACAAGTAACCTTAAGATATGTGAAGCTAAGCTTATTTTATATAAGAGCTTTGTATTCATTATTGCTTAGTAGGTATATTTATAAAGAGAATTCGCTGTTCGGTTGGCACAGACATGCCTAATAATCATGACAGATTTTTGATGGGAAACCTTTATTGGCGCGTTGTGCATTTTTTAAATGGAGATAAATGTAACTCGCGACCTGTTACCCTACCTACTACTAACTCCATCTATGTAGCACGTCGGAGAACTAGTAAACGCCATCTATGAACTATGAATTTCGGAGAACTACTACACTTCTATATAATTGTGTAGTACTTACATAGATAATGCAATAGAAAAAAATTAAAAGTATTCTGCACAATAACATATTTCCCGACAATTAAAAGAAATACGTACCTAATTGTACTAGTTTTCATTTCTGTCGGTACACCCGAAGAGTTTTTATTTTTTATCAGCGCACCAATTGTCACTCTTCACAGGCATGTGATTAACCTGGCCTCGTCTCCTCGTCTCTTCGCCTAATTACAAATAGTGTCTTCAACTTAGGAAGTACTAAGGATTACTGAGGAGATCTAGAACATACGCCACTTTGCTGCTCCAATGGTTGTAGCCAACCCAACTGCTGGAAAGCTGCCATCCTAAGGCCTTTTTCAAGTCTTAGCGAATGATAAGCGATCCAACAGCAGGAACCGACGACTTCACGTACCTTCCGAAACATGGAAACTGAAAAAGAAGTCGCCAGTTTCGCTCTGGCCCAGATCGAGCTTACTGTTACTTAACTTTTCTTATTACGATCGAAACAAATCGCCAGTACGAACGGTTCAGAATTTTAACCAAATATGTATAAATACTGATAATACTTAGGATGTACTGTGCCCTAGATTTGTAGGGCACTATGGCACTATATGACACTTTGGCAGCAATGGAGGGCAGGTATGGCACCTGTACACCTGTAAACTAATGTGCCATTTACATTGCGCCCTCGCCACCAACCTTGTTGTACAGAGAGACTACTTCGGAGAGCAGAGGACATTTTTATCGCATTTTTTTGAGTTTTGCTACACTGAAATAAGGTTGTCATATTTCATTCAGTTTACTCAAAACCTTAATACATTATTATTAATCTGTGTATCCAATGAAGCTATATATAAATCTTAGAATAGTTTTAGATAGTATTTATGTACAGTCGGTTAAACCTAATTAAATCCTAGCGAATTCCCTAATGTACATACTAATATTAGTTATAACTTTGAAAAACCTACATAAAGCAAAACCACCAGATGCCTCTGTTTCGATCCCATACAATACCTAGGTAGTAACTTTTAACAAGAAAAACTCGCACTAAGCCCTATGTCCTAGATGCGTAACAGTAAAATAACATCCGTACACACAAATACGTGATTGATTCCGGTGCTGGGCG
>DWJZ01006158.1:0-13301 GCA_018249125.1 Asbolis capucinus
TGCCAATCCGCACTTGGCCAGCGTGGTGGACTATGGCCTTAACCTTCTCATTCAGAGATGAGACTCGTGCTCAATAGTGTGCCGTGATGGGTTAAGATGATGATTAAATATGTGTGCTGTGTGTAGCATCCTTTTGCAATGTTCATTCAATAGCTGTGTGTGCAGTATCTCTACAAATGTCATGTCTGTCTGACGTCTACTGTTTGCCGTGTACTTTAGCTTACCAATGGTGATCCACTCGTGTGCGTCGTATCCAGAGTCTTTCCTGGACTCCATGATACACTCACGCAGCACATGGGTCACGCCATGAGCGGTGCAGATCCCCATCTCACCCACGGCTGGAATAAAAGAGTAAAATTTTAAGAATGGATATCTTTGTTTGCTTAATATCTGAAAAAGTGTAGTACAATTCGAAGGCAAGTAGGACTTTACGTAAGAAACAGTCAACAAAAACTGGTCTATTACTAGGAATTCCTTAAGTTGTTTATAGATATACTATTAAACGTATACCTTTTGAACCCAGTACTCCCGTTGGATTTTTAGAATTATATCTCAGATAAACTCTCATGTCAACTGGTATGTCTTTCGCCAAGTAAACGTCGTAACTTAGAGCATCATTTGAAAGTAGTTTGCCGGTTTCCTTATTGTACTTAAATTCTTCTGTAGTGAAATAACTAAGTCCTTGTATATACGCTCCTTCGACCTGTAAATCAGTTCATTAGATTTGAGTTTTAACTTCATTTTCTTTATTTTAGTAGATATATGTATATTTATTTTTAAATAAGAACTCATGCTGTACATTTTTCACATGAGCTCTTGATGATATTTGTCTGTTTATTACCTGTCCTACATCTATATTAGGATTAGTGCTAGTCCCAGCGTCTTCTAATATGTCAAGCCTATTCAATATATATTTTCCCGTGAGCACATCCAACTCTCCTTCCAAAACCGTAACAGCAAATGCGCTATAATCGGCTAAATCGGGATCGTTCTCAGACATCATATACTCTGCAACTAAATCCACTTGTAATTCGCTAGCTCTTTGGACAACCTCAGTCCAAGTAGGATTTGTTAGGCTATCTGATACCGGTTGTAACCTGCTTTTCAGGATATCACATGCTTTAATAGCAGCATAACAAGCGCATTCGCTCACAATACTAGATCCTGAAAAGACATTGTTTGCTGCAACGAAGGAAAAGTGTGGTAAAACCGTTACCATGTCCAATGGAATGCTCAGCTCGTAAGCAACAACCTGTCTCACTTTAGTGTTTGCCCCTTGCCCCATTTCAACTCCTCCTGTAGTCGCAGTCACACTGCCATCTCCTCTGTAAATGCTCACCATGGCGCTGTAATTCCCATAATAAGTTACTGGAAATAGCATGACATTTATCTTTATAGCTTTTTTAACCCAACGATTACTTTTGTTGAACTCCTGAATTTCCTGGTAACGCTTGTCGTAATCTGATCTTTTCTTTAAAATCTCTATAAGTTCCGGAAGATCGTTGTCCTCGGTCCTCATGTTGGCTAAACGAACGTCAGTGGGATCTTTGTCAACCGCAAATGCTATGTGCTCCATTATATGCTCTATGGAAGAAATTCCTTCTGCAGTGCCTGTTAATTAAACACGAATAAGTAGGTATTGAACTTTGGAAATTATTTAATAGTTAGTATAACTTAAATATGGTTAAAATTAGAATATTGACATTTCGGTTTGATTCCATTTTTCTTGTATAAGTACGTATCACAAAAGCATGTCTATCAAAATTAAAATGTGGCGTTTGTTCGCTGCAGTGGTTATATTTCCTATAACCGAAGTCTCTCATTTCTTGTTTATGTAGAATATGTTCTTTTTCTTTTTAGGTCTCCATCATTTAATTTTGAATAACGCGCTCATTTTTAAGGACTGACCTTGATTTGTATTGGGGCAGCTTAGAATAAAAACCCTAATCCTCGGTGGTAGGGCTTTGCGGTAGATTATTATCTTTGTGTGCAGCCGGCTGGTTGGCTACCACCCTCTTGCTTGAATCAGCCGCCAAACGATTCGTCGTGTTCAGGCTGAGGGCTTGAGACCCAGTTCTCTTATTTTTCTCCCCGTCCTTCATCCATCCTCCTTCTCATTCTTCTTCTGTCTCCCCTCCTGAAGTGGTGTGTTCTTGGCGTATGTAAGATCAGTTTCTGTCGTTATCGATCTCAGTTGCTTTGGCAATGTACCGCTTCCCTTTGTTCCTTTCTCTTCCCTGCGTATGCGGGTCTATTACTTCCTTCCTGGCAGACAATGCGTTAGTAACACCCCAGTCTGGTGTTATTAATGTCCATGGGCGGCGGTGATCACTTACCATCAGGTGACCGTCTGTCTGTTTGCCTGCTTATCACATAAAAAAGAAAAGAAATTTCAAAAATCAATGTTGACATAGACTGATAAAAATAATTGTAGACTCACCAGGTGCTCGTGCGAAAGAGTTCGATGGAAGGTCGGTGAGCGCTGAAGCTGTTTTTAAGCTGAAAAACTCCGTATTATAGCAATTCGGGAAACCACCGACGGTGTACGCCAAGATATTTTCATTGTTGGAACAACCCACATCCTCGACAATAGATGCATCGAGATACTGGATTTTACCGTCATCATCTACTCCTACCTAAAATTAATCAACAAGCAACAAGCACCCAAGTAGCCCTTGTAGCATTTAGTTTTAATTTTATGAGATAATTCAGTAAATATAAAAATAATATTGTTTTTATTTAAACAACTAAATTTCATAAATATTATTCTGTGGTCCTCCTACTCTATTTTTACCATAAACATAGACAAAATGTGCGCGCGACGCCGCGACGCTATTATTATTTGGAAAGATGGGTAAGGAATATTAATCTAAAGGCCACTGCGACCCTAACTGATCTATTGTGGCCGGACTCATTCAAGCTATATCTGGTTGCCAAGGCCTACAGTCAAGATGAACCGTATAACGCGGATGACGCCTTTGCTGCGACGCTAGCGCCACTTTCCGAATGAAAATGTGAAAATTTCCGCGTTTAAAACAAAAGTAAGAGAATCCCATACGCAATAGTGCGGTTCGGTTAAAGATATTCAACAATTACGAATACATCTGCATTTAACACACTAATTTACCTCATACTCGCATTGGCAGGGTAGTCTTCTACCAGTGATGGTCAAGTTAGTCTGTAACGGCAATATGAAGCGACAAGGACGGTCTAACTTCTTGGCAACCAACGCGCATGATGTAGCGACCTGCACATTCCTGCTAATCTTACCGCCGAAACCACCTCCTAGACGAGGCACTTTCACGAAGACACTAAAAGTATACAAAATAATATAATTATTAGCGCCCAAAAAGATGTCTCTCCGTGTCAGATATAACCTTTCCATTTCAAAGATACTAATGAAAATCGTGTTCCTACCAATCGCTGATATTGAATATACGTGGAAATTAACATTGGCCTTAAGGCATAACTCCTATAACTATGGGCTATGACATGCACCATGACACTGGAATTATATTTCCGAACACAACAAAGGTAATTATTACTTTATTTTAACTGCTTGAATACTTACTCGCTCTCTTTCATATCAAGACATCGTGCTACGCAAATCTGCGTCAAATCCATCCACTGGCTCGAATCATATACATCTAGGCCGTGATCAACAGGAACCACTACACACGATACAGGTTCTAAATAGTAATGGTATTGAGCTCCAATTTCATAAACGCCTTTGATAATCCTCGTTACATTAGTTCCTCTACCTCTAGGTACAATCTTGGTATCATCAGAGTCACTGGGTATAAGTCTTTTGCTTTCTTTTTTCGCTTCATCTATAGTAAGTACCGGAGGAGAATGGGTTACATTCTTGTACGTGACTTTCACTATCGGAGCGACCTTGGCAGCTAAAGCTTCTGATTCAGCTACTATGATAGCCACTGGTTGCCCGTAGAATAATATTTTATTTGTCGCCAGTATCTCTTCATCTTCAGTCTGTAGCTGTATCCCAGGGAATGCGAATGAATTCACTCCTGGAAAGTCTTTTGCGGTGTACAATGCTATGACTCCGTCTATCTTCTGTAATTCACAAAGCTATTACTTTAATAGATTATTACACGATGTATGGTTTTTATAAGCCGTTTATATTTTCAAAGTCATCTTTGTGCGTGACGACAATGCTAGAACTGTTGGAATTAGATAGCTATTATTTACGAATAACATTACATAATCCGTATCATCACATGTTTAGAATAAAATTATTGTAGGAACACGACACTAAAATTGTTTAATCTGTACTAAGTGTTAAAGAATCTTCAATTACTCGTATAGTGGAAGTATACAAAGTACAAGGTTTTTTGGTCAAATCCTGTTATTAAGAATAAGTACTTAATATGAACACAATCAAGGTGAGTTCTACTTTGATAACTTCTGTAATTAAGTATATGATTCTTCTGAACATTCAATGTGCATTGAAATCTTAACAACGACAGTCTATAATATTATCTCGCAAGAAAATTTGACTAGTATCTAAATTTGAAAAAGCTTCTAACGAAAGCGTTTGACAATTTTAAGGACATCTTTTTACGCGGCGAAACAAGAACAATTTCAGCTAGTCAAAAATAAACTCACCAAAACATCTGTAGCTATGTAATCCAGTTCTCCGCTATGTATCGTCGATAGAACAAATGCTCCAAAGACTTCTCTCTTCATTGGTGGGATATCATTCACATAATGAGCTTCACCACCACTCTGGATGAGTCCTTCGTACTTTTGCACTGGTTTTGTGACAGGATACAGGGCAGGGTAGGTCTGAAACTCCTGCTTACCACATGACACAGGACGTTCAAGAAGGTAGGCACCTGAACGGAGCCTAGGAGATACTAGTCCATTAGGACATATGTTGAGAATGAACTGTAATAAATAAAGACTACCTGAGTAGTAGCTGAACTAGAGTACTCAGATGTGAGGTGTATAAAAGGCGGAAGAGCTTGAGAAGTACTTATTTAAGTGGGGCATGTGACATCGACAGTCGACGTAACTAGAAACCGAACATTTTCTAATTATTAGAATACAATTCGATTTAGTGGTGAAATTAAATAAAGTTTTTATTCGAAGTTGGTTTTTACAAACACTTTTCGAAAGTCAAACTACGTCATTAGTTCAACAAATCCCTGTTGAGTGGTTTTGGAAGAAGAAGCGACAAGAAATTTCCAAAGAATTACTTTTTCCAACTCACAGTTACAGATACTTTTTCTACTACTAGGTACTATTTACGTAGTAGGTAAAATGGCAATGGCCATTATTGTGCAAGCCCTTTACTTCGGTGAATTTAGCTCAACAAAATGACTATCAAGACTATTAGACATTCATCATTGCAAAAACTAGGGCTCGGGTCTCCTCTCTGAAGGTGAGGGGTCCAAGCCATAGTCCACCACGCTGGCCAAGTGCAAATTGGTAGACTTCACACACCTTCGAGAGCACTAGAGGAAACTCTCAAGACTACAGGATTCCTGACGATGTTTGCTGTTTTCCTTCACCGAAGCAAATGCGCAAAATAAGAGATGCACAGAATTTGAACTCAGACCTCCCGTTCCAGAGACCAAAGTTGGAGCCATTAGGCTATCACTATCGACAATAGAGTTTACGTAATAATAGAGATTACGTATTTTAATGTACGTACCTTATAAAATAGTCCGATAGCCAGTTTTTTGCGACATTCAACGGACGGCTTTGCCGGGTCATAGATTGGCATTATTTCTGCATCCAACAATTGTATTGCAATTTGGAGGGCTGTGTTACTGAAGATATTCTGCCCCACTAAATACTCTTCTGTATGGCTAGCGTATATGAAATACGGGGATATATTGCCGTATACGATAGTCGCTTCCGTTATGATATTAGTTGAACTGATTTTAAAAAGATATCCTGCGTTTACAATGGCTAATGCATTTTGACTTCTGGGTAAAATCTGTAAACAGTAAATTAAAGCATGACTAGGTGATCTCCTTATAAGAGCAGAACTTTTTCGATTCTTTAATATCATGAGGGCTGAAGATCAAGGAGGATACGCAAGAAACCTACCAAACCAAGGGAGTACTACTCCCTATTCTCTACTAAACCTTGAAGGAGTTCCTTTCTTGGAAAATTTGGATCTCTGCAGTTTTTGCAAACCCTTGCAAAAGCTGCAAAAAATCTTCGAACGGTAACTCGTTCCAAAATTTGCTAAATAGTTATAATATTTTACCTTATAGCTCCTGAATGTATGAGATCGTCCAAAAGGCGGCAATTCGAAGCTCACAATCAGAACGTCGTGCATATCGTATTTCAGGAATTCCGGCATCGATAACTGCTGCTTCACTCCAAATCTATTTTCTGTAACGTGTACCATGATTTAATTTTTTTGGCGTTTCTTTATTATATTGTACACTATACTCCGACTTCTTCAACTTCGGAACTTCAACGAAAGGCAATTACAACAATCACAGCTCGTTACAAAAAAATTCAATTGCCTATCTAATGCCGCAAAACGAAGAGTTTAAAATTAAAATTATTCAGGCAGAGACTCAAGTAAAGGAAGACAAAAAATATATAACAATCTTAGAGAATAAAATTTAAGATATTCTAATGGAGTTCCGCAAACCGAACCTTCAAATTAAAAATGTGCCGAAGTTAAGCTGGAGAGACTAAGGAGAAATGATTGGAAAGCTTACAAATTAAAAAATAAAACTAAATTATGCAGTAAGCAGCTTACTTATGAGGAGATTGAGTTACTACTTCAAGCGTATAACATGTATACACATACTCACAAACACACTCACACACCACACATACTCAAAAACAAGCACAAATTCTCATAAAATGTACGTGTACAAACAGTTTACCGTTATGTATTTGTGAAATACTGGTAAATTGTAATGATTATGTATCTTGTTCTATCTATTTAGTATAATGTAAACCCTGCGGAATGGCAGAGCCTCCTAACACGAGCATATTTTGCTTAAAAGGAGGCTCTGGCCACGTCTGTTGTAATGAACTAATGAGCTAATGAACTAAATTGAAAGAAATAAAGTATTTTGTATACTATTATGCCTAAGACATCATAAATGTAGTAAAATATAGGAAAAGGTGGGCTTTGTATACTTACTTATTGTCATCGTGGCTTCTACAGTCGCAAATAACACAAATATATCCGACTGAAAATCCGGCATTTTGTGTTTTAACATTAAATTACCTGCCAATGACCCAATCTGCAAGGAATCATCAAAATAATTTAAATACTTGAGGAGTTGATAGAAATTATATTTAAATGGAACCCTCAGGTTCTAAATATTCAAGTCGAAATTTTCTCACCTTCCTAACTGGTATATGAGCAACTAATGTCAGATGTTTGACAAACTCTTTCAAATATGCGAACTCAGAACGCGACTTCGCCACATCTTTGAATAGGGTGATGCAGTCCTGTATCGTCAAGTTTGCTCCCAATACCAAGTTCTGATCAAAATAATAATGTTTCAACGAGCTCACATCTCGGATGTCAATGATAAGCCATGGAAGATCGTAAATCCCAAGAATACCTGGTCATTAAAAAATATTATTAATCGTTGACATTTGGTAGACTGTCTACAATAACTTTGAAAGTTTTACGCCATTTGTCTTTACATTTTAGTACACCAATGCAAGAATTACGAGTCACGTTTATAAAAAAAGTTACGATGTCACTATGATAATATCTATGTTGGTAACAATAACTTCCTTCTCGTGATATAATAACTTCTAATACTTAGGTTGACCACAAACTCCTTCACTAACCCGCATTACAGCAGCTTTGTGGAGTATGCTTTTCGTCTTCACTTATGGGTTTTCTGTGGGTCATTACAAATTTCTGCTTGATTATAAGCCATGCATTGTATTGACTTCACTACTGTGATGGTGTACTAGTTAGTAATAATAGGCACCTACCACAAATAAATAATTTTCCTTAGTTACCTCTTGCAGTATTCCCATCCAGAAACATGTACGAATCTCTTGGTAATTCTCCATAATCTGTGAAGATCTGAAAGATCTGGGACTCAGTATAAACTTTGAAGTATTTATTTACGCCAAAATCTAGGTAAATCACGTCACTGAATTGAGAACATATTGTTTGCTCGTTGACAATCGTCCAGTCACCGTCTTCAGTACTAGTTGAGCATTTTCTTTCACAAGTCTTTTGGGTCTTTTTACAAATACTCAGATCTTCGATATCCCTGATTTTGTCCAGAAGTTCATTAGGAGCATCTATAGCGAACGATTTAACAGTGTCCAGGATTGGCCTGTAGCCGGTACAACGACACGTGTTGCTGCCAAATGAGTCTTCCATTTCAGCCATTGACAGGTTTTTGTCCAAAAGACTACGAACAATTTGAAAATAATCCCTGACATATCTGAATTTTATCAAAGTTATTTAGCGATATCAACAGAAGACAAATATTCAAAGATTATAACACTTTAAACAAATCTGACCTGTAAAGCTGCATCTCCCAGCCTACCGTACAGTAACCACATTGCGTGGCGTTGAATACTGCTGTTCTCTTCTGGATGGCGTGGTAGCCTGTTTTCCTGTTCCCTAAGCCTTCGATCGTGGTGATCTCCCATCCTTGGCAAGTGAAAACTAATACCAGACACTAGAATAATTATAAATTATAACATTATTTAATGTAATACGTCTTGAGTACATTCGTATTACCTAAGATTGCTAGCCAGGGAAGAAGCTGGTTTTGATATAAAGGAGTTTAGGAAGTACTAACACCATTTATTATTATTAGGACTTTTTTTATTGTCAGTGGGGTAATAGTCAAATATAAAGGGTTATGATAGCAGATGAAAAAATCAGGTAAATATTGAGAATTGACAGTTATCGTCTTAGAGATGTACATAAATAGTAATCGATTAACTTACAGAGTTGACTGAGAAAGTCTCGAACTTCTCTAAGGTCTGGTTGTAGGCACAGACCGCCACAATACAAGAGCCACAGCCGCCCTGATGACACATGGCTTTAGTGCCGGGAAGTGCCATATGGTAACGGAGGTATGCATTGAGAGTCGTGTCCCGGGATACCCGCGTGTCCACTGAACAAATTGTAATTATATCGACGTTCATTCGCACTTCATTATTTTCGTTTTTAGTTATACAGCTCCGAAATTGCCTAATATTGTAATAATTGGTATGAAATACAATTTAATTGGATTAAGAAAGGAAAGGACCAAAAATCGAGCCCTGCTGCATACCTACTGTTAATAATGATTATAATAATGTATTATACTAAATTTGACATTTATATACTATTTTTATGTATATTATTTAATTTCTTATATTTTGATTTGATTTAATATAGTAGCATGCCAAAGGAAAACAATAATATTTTATGTTTGGCCGGTTGGTCTAGTGGTTGGTGAACCTGACTGCTACATCGAAGGTCGAGGGTTCGATTCCCACCCAGGTCAAAGTTTTCTGTGATGAGCAGAAATGTTTGTTGTGTCTGGGTGTAAATATGTATCTATAAAAGTACAAATTATGTTAAGGTAATATTTGGAATATAAAGAAAAAAAGAATAGGGTTCAAGGGTATTTACGGGAAAGTCGGGTGATGTATTTTTGGTCACACCTCCGTCCCAGGCCTGATACTTGATGATGATAATGTTGCATAAAACTATCACAAGCTTTCGCTTTCCTTTTACGGTGCGTCACACGGCGTTGATGATTTTGGACTGACTCTCTCCCGTAGGTAATAATGTGGTGATGCGATGCGAACTTGTCGCGACAGGAAATACGGACTAGGGATGTGTGCGGGCATTAGGGATGTGAAAGTTAGGGAATGATTTGAATTGACAGCCAGAATTAAAACCACAACAAAGTATGTATTTAAAAAAATATATGTATATATATATGTTTGTTTGCCAGTTGTCAGGTCAGGTTTGGGATCAGATGGCAGTGTGTGAGTTGTCCAAAGATATTTATTATTATGCATGATCAGTCAGATACAGTTTTTCGTTCTACTAGAATGTATTTTTTTTTTCGACTTTTTTATCATAACTCGCCAAAGAGGTTATCTATACACTCAACCTTTGAAAGATTTGAGTAGGCACCCAACTTAAATCTTTCCTTAGGATTGAATTTATATGCAGATTCAAAGAAGGATTTAAGTGACCGTTAAGGAATCTAAATGCCGCAGTATGTAAATTAAATTCGTAACTGAAAAGTGTCCACCAGATTGTAATTGTTTATAATATCAGTTTGACCTCAATATGCCTATGTTATAATAAATTTTATATTTTTTACAGGATTCCACGAGACATTTATTGATTAAGGAGTTCAGTACTTGAAAAAAGTGGCCCAGGACAAACTGAAGCACAGAGACTGTTTTTGAATGTTTTAAATAAAATAACGGCAAAACCTTGAGAACTCTTATGGGTACTGATAAATATATGCTTTAATTACCAACCTGAACATTTTTCACCGTTAACGGTAAACTCGATACAGGGCATAGTTTTAAGAAACCTCGGACTGTTAGTAATCTTGCTTAGTCGGCTGTAAATAAAAACAAAATACAATACACAACTTTGCAGTCCTGGAGGCTTAAACCTTCGCGTTATACACGCGCGCACTTAACTGTATAAAATTGCTGCAACTCTCTAAAATTATCTACCATATTATTAAAGTATCGTTTTATTCCATTTAAGTAATCATAGGTACTTAACTTCTAATGTTCTGACTTCTCATTGTAAATACTAAGAATGTGCCGACTTGGATGTTCATCATCCAGCCTTTACGCGTCCACTGTTGGACATAGGTCTCTCCTAATTTGCATCACTCTGATCGTTTTCAATGCATATGCAAGTGCATTTACATTGTAAAATATGCAAGACTAATTATAATTTTTTTTTTAATTAACAATTAAAGTTTTTTACTATGTACAAGCCCCCTACATATACATATGTACATGTATTTTATGTTAAATATTTAGGTATATAAAATTTATTCATAAAATGTTGAAGTTACTAATTAGTAGGAGTAGTTGTTGAAAATATTGAAGAGCATAACTACCAGAGTGATCTGCGATGTCATAATTGAACAAGAATATTGACGCAGACAACTTATTCCAGTCCTTCGCCAAGTCTCCAAAGTGCATCCTGTAGACTACCGATAGTCTTGCAGCACTACTTCTACGGCTTTAAATGGCCTTCGAGGCACGTCTCAAGGAATTTTACCGCCAGAAATCCACTTTACAATAGCGCTTGCTTCACTTTACCACGCTCTTATGGTTATACCTTAGATCATGACGGACTGAATATTGCACGCAGAAATCACTCTACTAACTATTGAACCTTGATTTATATATTAACGCCTCGTGCTTAAATATTTAATATCTCTTGATTAAATATTTAATATTTATAATGAGATAATAACGTTTGCTTGCAGTAAACATTACGATAAAGATAACATTTTTATCGTGTAATTTTTAAACATTACTATCCTAGTAATAAAAAATATCAAAATCTGTAATAAGTAATATAAAATAATTCTGTCTGTAACGGTTTCGTGCATAAAACACTAAACGGATTTGAATGAAAATTGGTACAGAATTACAACTTTATTTTATTTTATTTTATTTTAAAAACAATAAAGACTACTTTTTATTGAAAAAGATTTGAAAGGGTCAAATAAGCGATGAAATGGATAGATTTTCATCGTAGTCGAACATAAAACCGTATGTCTTTGTACTAATACACTTGAAAAAGAAAAAGATTATTTTTTTGAAATTTCACGTGAAGGGTGGAAAAATATGAGAACGAAAATTGATGTTATATAAAACAGTTACAAGCAACTTAATAAACTCATAAAAAGGTGTAACATTGTTATTTAGAGCGATTATTATTACGCTTATTCATTGTTTTAGTAAAAATAATAAAATACAGTGCAACTAGCATACTATTCTAAACAATACAGCACACAATACAGTCCAAAGCAATAATATAAAACGCACAAAACAATACAATACAATCAGCGTAATGTTTTTACGTAGAATAAGTGTTTTCCATAGATCCCACCTGATGTTAAGTGACCATGTCTAAGATGGTAGGCGAATTTTAATAAATAAATATACATTATTAAATTAGTAACACCACTTTTCATATTAACTGTTGAATACTAATTCAGAATATTTGACACAGAGCATTAAGAATGGATTTAGTTGTGTAGGGTACATCTGAAAGCAATTTACAAAATTAGCATGTACGTAGGTCACAGTAAAAAATTTGCATAACTTAAAAAAACAATATATTATAATCTAAATATTAATTTTTTTTTCAAAATACTCTTTTTAGATTTAAATTTTTTTTTCATGCGATCAAACCATTTTTTAAAACAGGTGGGTCACAGATCTGAAGACATGTTATCTACGTGCTGATTGAACACTATCACTGCCTCTTCGGAGTTGGTAAAAGTGAAACCTCTCATGAAATCTCTGATTTTGGGGAAAATACAGAAATCACAGGGTGCTAGGTCGGGGCTATGTGAAGGATGAGTAACGAGTTGTAAATGTTCGGAAATTAAAAATGACTTTTTTTGTTGGCCGTATGTGAAGAAGCGTTGTCTTGATTTGGGAGAACGCGTCTTTTACACCTGGATACACAAAACAAACTTTCCTGATCATCACAGAAAAGTCTGACCTGGGAATCGAACCCACGACCACTCGATCTACCGGTATGTCAATATCTGTGTCTACTAGTGACATTATAAAGTTAAAAAGATTGTTGGAAATGAGAATACCGCTTTTAATCTGCTTTTCAGGGTAGCACATGCTTTGATAGCAGCATAACAAACATATTGGCTCACAACACTAGACCCTGAAAGAACATTTTGCAGTGACGAAAGAAAAGTGTGGCAGGACTGTTACGATGTCGATTGAAATGCCCAATTTGTAGGCAACAACCTGTCTAACTTTAGTCCTTGTCCCATTTCGATTCCACCAGTAGTGACCGTCACACTACCGTCTCCTCTATAAACGCTTACCATGGCGCTGTAAGTACTATAAGACTATTGGAAACAGCATAACACTGATCTTTATAGCTTTTTTTAACCCAACGATTGGATTTATTGAACTGTTGAATTTCCTTGTAACGTTTGTCATATTCTGTTTTTTTCTTTAAAGTTTGTATAAGTTCCGAAAGATCGTTGTCCTCGGTCCTCATGTTGGCTAAACCAACGTCAGTTGGATCTTTATTAACCGCAAATGCTATGTGTTCCATTATATGTTCTATGGATGAA
>DWJZ01006159.1:0-13300 GCA_018249125.1 Asbolis capucinus
ATTTTTAAAGCTTTTTTCTGTTTACCTATAAATTGTATTTACTTTGAATAGTACCTCAGCAAATGAATTTTTGTAATTCTTTTTGAGGTTAATAAAGTTCTTAAACCATAATATTAAAAGCTGCAATATAAATTATGTTGAAAGTTGCTCGACACCGATCCCACCAGATGAAAAAATGGCGACGGTGTCTAATATGTTCGTGCACTAACATAGTGAATGCCTATTCACTGTTCTCTTGAAAATCCCACATCATATGTAGGCGGGAACACCGATATAAATAATATGAATCGTATGTGGGCATCGTATATCTGTTAAATTGTACGCCTGATAATACACACTAACAAGTAAGAAACCAACATTATTAAGCGAAGTTGCGGCTGTGACATTTTAATAATGATATTTACCAAAACGTTAAGACGTATATCATGTATATTATGCATTTTTGTCCGGACATGACGTCATCGATTCGATATACATTTATTTCGAGTAAATACTTTTACATTTAAATGTGCTATATACATAGCGTAATGTAACAGTTTTGATTTATTAAAGGAATAAATATTATTCCCATGTAATCAGTTCAAATTAGATATTCGATATCTATATGTGATTTTGTACTGTTGTCTTTACCTTATTGTTTTTCAACGATAAACTACTTATGATACCTAAATGGCCTAATTTGTCACAACTTCCGTATAAAATTACACATTAAACGTACAGTTATTATGTTACTGCAAATCAACATTATTTTTTTAATACATGTTGATTATGTTATGAATCTATATAATTATATTTTTGGTTTATGTGTTATGTTGATAAACAACCATTTATAGATAATAATCCTTATATATTTGCCAATATTACTATATTTTATACCTAAATATGTTTCTACTAAATTGGCATATTCCTTTAGGGTTTGATATGTATTTAAGTTCTTGAAATGAGTACATTATATACATCATGAAATAAACCATTAAGCGTCGATTTTGATGATAACATAAATAGTATTTCTATAATGCTGTAAATTATATGAAGTTTATTGTTGATAATGTGATAGCATGTTGTTTAATATTTTTCTTATTTATTGAGGTTTTTCCTCTTAATAACAACCAAAGTGACTATAAAATATAATGTTTATCGGGGAGAAAGACTGTATTTATGGAGGAGGGGCAGAAGTTGTAAATAAGATGACCGAATAATTTAAAGCTTCATTTAGGATATATAAAACTTTTATACTCACTTTCGAAATTATATAATTCATGTTGCGTTAAAATACAACATATGCGAAATCAAGAGTTTCTTCTAGTTTCCTGTCCAGTAGAGTAATTAAATTTTAATTGTATTAACCAAATTAATACTCGATTGTTAGCATTCCCTAAATTATTTATTGATTTTATTGTATATTTTTTTTGTTATTTATACAAAGTTTGCGTTTCCAATAGTATCGATATTGTATCATTGATAAAAAATATCCATGGTCGATATATTAATCGATTTACATAATGTAAGCAATTAGTGGATGTCGATCGAACATATTGTCCATGCGGGTAAAAGATAAGTTTGTAGATTTTTTTATGATTGACATAGATAATGTTTCTGATAAAACCTGATGAAACTTGTGCCTCCAGAAGATATCTGCTGCCAATGATAATTTATACAATTTTATCATAATTCATAACTAATGATATGTGTTTTACTTCTACAGACTGTTATTGTAATGTTTATAGAGCTCGTGTGATTTCTGCTGTTAGAGTAGAGCGAAATAACAGAATACATAGTATTCGCCTAAGGCGAGAACTACCACGTGAATTAGATTAAATTTATGATTCATTAAGGTCTTTATAGGAATACAATTAAGACTTATTTCTCTTCCATTCAAATTTAGATTATTACATGGTCTTCATATCGATAATAACTTGGGTGTATTAAAAAAATTTTTGTTATTTTGAGGTACAATAATCTCTTCCATATCACATTTTGTTATAATTATGCGTGTTGTAGGCTAGATGCGTAACTTTAAGATCCATTGGCGAATTCATTCATATTAATTATTTAATATAAATGTTAAATGATTTCGAATCGCGTTTACGATAAAAAGCATCAAATATCGATGATAATTTTCGACAATTTTATACTTCCATGCCTGATGTTTTGTTCAACGATTTGAATAAAGATTGGGTATGATATATGTTTCTTTAACGGCATAGAAACCGATTTATAAATCTGATTATTCTGATCTACGAATGAGAGCTCACGGATATAATAACACTTATCACAGCAATACTATAATAATAATAGTAAGTCTTTACTATTACTACTACATATACAATTGAAGTACATATTTAAATTATGCAATACAACAATTTATTAAATTCAATTCATTATCAATTATTAAATTCAATTCATTATCAATACATTGAATAATTCAAAATAGTTTTAACTATAAGTATTATAATTTAATAAATATTAATAAACTAATATATTTTCATTTAGTGTACCTAATTTCATTTAATTACAAATAAAATAAATTACATGATTAATATTAAAATACATATATTTATTTCGAATTAAAACAATTCGACATACTATTAACTTCATTTCATCTTTTCTCAACGACCAGCTTTGGAAGCCGTATGTTAAACAAGGAAGGATACGTTTGTAGAGTTATTGTTATACATATATTTATTTGTTTTAATTTTTTGATTATAATATTATTGATTTATTAATTTTATTGAAAATACAATCTTACTTGTGTTGGCACTCATTGAGTTACTATGTGTTAAACATGGCGGAGGTCAATAATTATGTTCGTATTATGTTTTTAACTTAATAATCTTGTTATTTACAGTTGTCAGCTTATTAGTTCTATTTCAATAGTGATGCGTGTATTATTATTGCAGTTTCCCACACAATGAAGCATAATAGAGTTATCAACACTTGGATTTGTTTCACGTGTGGTACCAGGAAACATGTAGCAGCGCTTTCTTGCGTATATAACCATCCACTGCGGTCACTAACACGCATTAGCCAAGCGCGTTGATTATCCGGCTAAACCTCCTTGTATGCAGACAAGTTTAACTGGAGTGTTGTGGGTTTATCCGAAGTCCGAAGACAGGGGGAGGACACGATAATCGAACGAAACTTCCAAAGCGTTCGCCGGGATCTGTGTATTGGGCAAAGTCAGCTCACGAGGTTGAAGACCGAATCTGACAGTGTAGTATCGTCGAAACCCGAAGTTTTGAGATAAATTGAGGGTTACTACGAACGATTGTACACCTCCTCTCAAGCTTCAGCTCCCTGTGCGATGAGCGATAAGAGAGCAAAATTGACCCGACACTATACCGAAGATATCCCGGACGTCAGTCTGTGCGAGATTAGCGATGCCTTGAAGCAGCTAAAAAACAACAAAGCACCGGGTGATGACGGAATCACAACCGAATTATTAAAAGCTGGAGGAAGACCGCTCTTGATGGTGCTCCAGAAGTTGTTTGATTCCGCCATCAATAGCGGGACCACCCCAGAAACGTGGAGCAGAAGTATGGTGATACTATTCTTCAAAAAAGGCGATAAAACCCTTTTGAAGAACTATAGACCCATTGCACTTCTAAGCCACGTTTACAAACGGTTTTCAAGAGTACTCACTAATCGCATTGCACGCAAACTTGAAGACTTCCAGCCTCCCGACCAAGCAGGATTCCGGAAAGGCTACAGCACCATAGACCACATACACACATCGCGACAGATATAGAAGCCCGAGGAGTATAATCTGTCGCTATGTGTTGCTTATGTGGACTATGAAAAAGCCTTCGGTTCTATCGAGACCTGGGAGGTACTGAATTCCCTTCAGCGGTGCAGGATAAACTACCGGTATATCGAGGTGTTAAATTATTTATACACGTCAGCAACTATATCCGTCAGAGTACATGACACAGCAACGAACCCCATCCAACTGCAGAGAGGTGTCAGGCAAGGGAACGTCATATCCCCGAAACTGTTTAGCGCTGCGTTGGAAGACGTGTTCAAGCTGATGGAGTGGAAAAGACGCAGCATTAACATCAATGGCGAATACATTACACAGTTGAGGTATGCCGATGACATAGTCATCCTGGCAAACTCCATGGAGGAACTCAGTGCAATGCTCGGGGACTTGAACAGCGCCTCACAACGGGTGGGTCTTAAGATGAACATGGACAAGACGAAAATTATGTCAAATGTCCATGTCAAACCCATACCGGTTGTTGATGGCGCTGCTCTCAATGTTGTGGACGAATATATTTACTTGAGACAAGTTATCCAAATGGGTAGGTCCAACTTCGAGAAAGATTTGTTCAAAAAAATCTGATTTCCTACGCGCCCTAGAGCTGCTAAGTGCGGTCTCTTTGGAATGTTTTTAATTGACTTCCAAACAATGGAACACACATGATATGGAGTATCTTCCTTAGTGTTCCTTAGTGCGTTAGTACATAGTATCTCAATGATCTTAGTCTGTAAACAATGTCGTTTTCAGGCCTTTACGAATGTATTACTACGAATAAATAGTCTCTATATAGTCTTGTAAAATTATTAAATCAGTGTTTTCGCGTTATTTGAATGAATATGTTCAAAAATTATTGTCCTTATATACAAACGAATATTATTGAAATTACAAAGAAATATTATTTGTGCAGGTGTCACCACTGTAGGCACTGTACTGTTTGCTTGTTGTCTACTGGAAGCTTGAGGAGTGGAAAATATGTTGTGCATCGATACCGTCGCGGTGTTCTTATATGTATTATTTTTGTCGATGCTGCGCAACTCGCATTTATAAAGTACCGCGGGGGTAAAATATAAATAATTATTTTCTGTGCTACCGCACTGGTATTTACGATAAGGATCGTGTTTCTTGAAAATAATTAAAATGAATAAATTTTGAATTTACACAGCTCAACACTTTGCTGGAATGAAGATGATAGAATTAATGAAGATAATAAAAAGACTTGAATCTAAAATTATTAACGCCGTGCATATATTATGATATTTCGATGTCAAAAGAAAGTGGTTTCATAAACTTCCAATAATCAATTTGACATGTAATATAATAAGGGGACCTTGTCTATAATTTTTAGTCATGTGTGTAGTAAAGTTTATTCCTAACAACGATTATAGTATTCTTCCAAACGTGAGTAGACTGTTACAATGAGTAGATGAAAATAGTTATAAATAAATACTGATAACCATTTCTTATCATAAGACAGGTAAATGGAGAGAGTTGTATACACTTTCAAAGAATATTTTTCATGTTATGTTTATAAATATTTAATTTCCCTAACCATACTATGTGACAATCGCCAAAACATTCGTCCACTCGTGAGCTTCATTATCGATTCATTAAATATCATTATATGTAAAGCATACATAGATTTAGTAAGCTGGACTATATAACTTTTTCTTGAATTACGGAGACTTGTTTTGTTAAAAATAAATATGTCTTCGAGTAATTAGGCTAGTGTTTCCGTAGCTGCAACAAGGCAACATGTTACATGTGACTAAGTAAAACGCACTGGTCGAACTCTATTAACTTCTTAGTAATTTCAGTCAATATTTATATGAATGTAACATGTTTTCTTGTTCCCGTATTGTATAATTTGCATAGTGATAAATCGCTGGGACTTGCAATCGACTGGCAGAGCGCGCTACGATTTTAATATTAATGAGACTAGATTTAATATTTTTGGTATATCGTGTGCGATATTTAAGGCTGGTGATACATGTATGTAGTTTTCTGTGTATAGGGGAATGTAAAAATATTGTAAGTCTATTAATTTTATACAGCTGAGAGATACAACTCAACGCCGTTATATTTTGTACATAGCTGTATAAGTATTTGTTATACGAAGTATACTCGTTTACTTTTTTTTAGATTAATAATCTTTTCAGTATGTCTCCTTAACTATATATTGATACGATAATAAGGCTAAGGGGATAATTTTGTAGACTACTAGCGATTGTGATTGCGATATCTTCAATTTAATTTCGTTATTGCTCACTAATACGCACTTATGATCTCAGCTTGACCTAAGTGTATTATGATTCTGTTTAAGGATAACAAGTATCCATTACAATGTTCTTGTGTATAGATAAATTGAAGTTATGTGCACACTACGTCCAGAGTACGAAACGGATTCCCACTTCCGACTAGTTAGCATGTTTTCTAGATATTTTACATGTTGGTGTACAAAATGTATTTCAGCTTTAGAATTTAAAGACTTTTCACTTGTACAAGTGACATATGTATATTTCACTTATTTTTAACATGTGATTAATCACAGTCATCTTATATGATCCTTATGATGAATGTGTGCATGTAGCTTTGACTTATTTGCCAAGAAACTATGTATGCAGTATCCTCAAGTCATGGGGCAAGGGTTTGTGTACCTATATATGTATGTTATTGCTTATAAGGAACACTAACACATATCTCCACAGATTATATTTTGCTTTCGTACATATGACTCAGTCTGAGTATTTTTTGTATAGTTAATACCAAATTTATTTTGGTTATTTTTTTTTCCTAGGAAAAGTTATGGGTATATTTATATACAGGTCTGTTTAAAGACCCTAATTTAGTTGAGTAAACTATTGATTGTTTGGTGCAATTACTTTAGGCGTTTAATTTGTATTACCTGACAATATGTCAATCTGTCGTCTTGAGTGTTCACATTAAAAAATATATGTATTATTTTAGTATTTAAAGTAATTTCATAATACATCAAATTTTGTGTTATTTATTTACTAGATATACCGCAATCCCTACAAAGAATATTTATAAAACGACTATTATTAATGTTTATGCCTGAAGTCATTAATACATATACTATATATAAACTATAAATACGATCAAATAAGTTGACTAATTTGTGAATTGATAAACATAAGTTGTATTCTGCGTAGTATTATGTTTTCAAAATTTAAGTAATAAGTATATAGCTAGAAGCAGATAAGATTATTTCAAAAATAGTATGTGAAAGTAATGTCACAGTATCGTTACAGGTAATTATATTACAGATATATAAAGAGTAATCATACATTTACAAAATTGTAATAATTGTTTTTTAAGTAAATATCAAATCACTCAAACATATTTTCATTTGTCGTTTATTTGTATTCATTTTACTTAAATATTTCAGCTTAGTAATTTCAAGAGTTTTTTAGTTCAGGAAAACGGCATAATTTTTGTTTTATTTTCGCTTTACAAGACTTCCAATGTTGACAAAGACTTTCAAAAACAGACAATACAGTGTTTGAAGCAGCCGTTAAGATTTTATAGAAATTACCTGTAATACAGTTTTGTTCTTTATAAGTTTATAAAATTGTCTTTGCCACTCATTTATTCATCGTAATCTGCGACCTTCGGTTGCGTACCCCCTGAGGCACGTTGCCGGCGGTTTTCGCAAAGCGCACCCTCACGCAGCGTCAGAGCATAACTCGTGTATTATAATAACTAATTGGGACTCTCCTACTCGATACTACCCATTTTGCAGACACATACGATTAAAAATGAGGGTAGTTACATCTTTCTCCAGTATCCTAAAATCATAACATATTTACTCTTACGTCATAAGTATATCGCTGGCTATTATATTATAATCTTTCATAGCATCTCCAGTAGAAAAATTACGTTGTCTTATATAATTAAATCTGTAACAAAACTGTTTCGTTACGATCCTAATATTTGTAGAATTAAATAAGTGCGCTCTCAATGATGTGATGACAATTATGATAATCTGCATATTTGTTACCTACTTTTTGAGTTAGTCTATTTTCAGTTTTTAAAAAGGTTAGTTTTTAACGATTTTTTTGTTGTTTTCTCATCATCGAAGGCCTATTTCTAACTGTATTCTCGGCGTCGGGTTGCGTCTTTCAGTTTTATTTTTATAGAAATTATTGGAGGCAGACGCCGCCGATTGTATGTGAATGTTTGCATTTGTTTAAGAATGCATAGAGATTTTTTCCCCTGATAATATATTTATAAATCTATGTATAGGCGTTTTGAAACGCTAGTTGTAACTATAAAGTAACATACATATAAATAAATTATATGAACTATATTATCTACTATTAAAGTATAAGTTTGTGATGTGATTTTTTATGAAGTCAGTAATAGTAATTCGAAAGTTCATATAAAATCATGTAGCTCTTGCTTTAATCGTTGGCATGTCTTTTATATAAAGAACTAACGTGTGATTTTGTAGGTTATGTTCTTCATGTATTGATAAAAAAGAAAGCATGTAAGCGGTTTAGTTTCATTTATAAGAAAGGCTCAAGCCTGAATTTTGTATAGACATTTTTCCTATGCGAATTTTTTTTTTGTTGCTTGATCAGATTTGTTTAAACTCATTTTCTTTATTATGAAATAAAATGTTTTTTGTGGTACTAAAATGGTATTTTTATTAAATAGTATATATTAATTAGTTTCAACGAACTAATCAGGGTACAAGAAATTGCTCGTGCTCAGAATGGGGCGCGTAAACCGTTTCGTTAGAAGCTGCCATTCGAGCCTGTATAAACACGTTTCCTATCGCTAATAGGCCAGTGATTCATGCGTGACTCACTCGCGGCCTCTACCCGTACACCCTACCTGATAACGCTGCACCCCTGTGCTGCTATGACTCCTCTACTATTCTACGATTACGAATATTTCATTTTTAAAGTTTAATCATCGTACTTTTGCATGTTATTATGATTGTCAAAGATGTACTCGGAAACCCGTTAAGCTAAGAGTTGGGTTCTTCTATCCTGGTTAATATAACCTACCAACCTCACTTGATACTGAACCTTTTATATTTTTCCCTATACACAGAGATTATTCAGTCAACTTCATTATCAATCTCTTGGCAAGATTTCAATTTATTAATCCATTTAGTATAAGACTACTCATTTCACTTCCTTTAATGGACGACTTTTTGTTTAAAATTAGTAAAATATTAATAACAGAAAATACATCTATGAACATATCCTTAAACCTCGTAAAGGGATTACATAGATCCTTGTATATAGCTGACCATAGCCGTATGTCAATATCATTTCTCGTTTCACAAACATCCCGTTCTTTACGCACCCTAGCTGGAATGAAAAAAAAAACATTTAAATCGGTTTCAACATTAAAACTACGAAGGGGCTTTACTCGTTTGCTATACGTCAAAGCAATCTCATTGAGTTCATTACTTCCGTTTCCAGTGAGGGCCGCACGAGAACTTTAGAACCGTTTGAAAACAATACCAGCCTTTAATAAGTTAGAGCGTTTGTTTTGATATATTACGTTCGTGTTTGAGAGCGAATAAATTTAACATGATTTCATGAACAATAGCGATACCCTTAGAAGTTGTGCAAATGTGTGTCCGTGTTGAGTACAACTAGGTATTTGACATTTGCAAAGAAATAGATTACCAACTTACATAATTCTGAATCGATGGTTGGTAGTAGTCACATACAATATAGATGTATACAGTAAAATATGCAACTCAAGAGTTTGTATGTTAAAGGAAAAGCTAAATTTATGCCGCAGCGTCTATATCATACCTGTCATAGAAAAAGTCTAATCTCACCAGCATCCAATACATCGGCGCAAAGCTCTCTGCCCAACCATAGCATAGCTTTTTGGTCTCGCCAAAGCGGTTCAGTCTAACTTCTGCCGGTCCACACTGCCTCCTCTGGTAAAACCTAATGGCTCACTTGCATACACGGCCCAAGAGAAAGCTGACGTTTTCGCCTCCTTATTTGCCGCAAATTCTTGTCTAGATACGGTTGTAATATTCCACCACAAATACCTCACTGCGGCACCTCTATGCCCGTGATCCCCATTACGAACAAAGAGGTTCTTAAAACCTTGTGATGTCTAGTTGTGAAAAAAGCTTTTGGTTCTAACAGTGTACCAGTGTTTGTTCTAAAGGCATATTTACCTGAGATGTCTCTATGCTGACACGTCTGTCCGCCTCTTTTTCAAGACCGAGGTCGTGCCCAAATCCTTGAAGCTTGCAAATGAATAACCTGTGCCCAAGAAAGGCAGCCGCGCCGACCCTAATAACTATCGGCCGATTTCAATTACCTTCATATTTTGTAAAATTATGGAGCGTATATTGAATTTGCGCCTCACGACATACCTAGAACGAAATGACCTCCTTAGCCATCGACATTGCGGATTTTGCCAATATCGATCGACTGGGGACCCTTTAGCTTATGACACATGTCATACGGGGCGAGGCCCGCGAGAAGAACCCGGAAGCCCTCGCCATTTCTTTCTACGTCTCGAAAGCCTACGATAGTATGCGAGTGTCTTGAGCAAGCTTCTGGCCTACAGTATATCTCTTGGCCTTGTCGGCCGGGTAGGAGACCTTTTGAGCGAACGGTTTCTCCGTGAAGCCTACAAACGCTGGAGTTCCTCAGGGGTCCGTTCTCTCCGCTACTATGTTTCTGCTGCACATCATCGACCTACTTATCCGTGCATAATACTTGGATACGCAGATGACAGCACAGTGATGGAGAGAGCTCGAGTTAGTAAGGATATAATAGAATGAGCAAGAGAGGCCATGGTGGCCCGCATGAATCTCACATTTCGGGCAATATCCGAATGCTGCAATGTCAATTTTGTGAGAATTGAATCTTAAAACTTATTCTATGTAACAAATCAAATGTTTTAAAGTATATTGTATTGACGTCCCCGTAGCCCCTTTGGAAGAAAGGAATCCAAAGTACTCTGACGTTAGAACGAAGGGTTCTTGGTTTCATTCCGGAGCACACGTTGGTTGTGTTACCGACTTTTTATCTAATATTGTGAATGTTCGTGATTTTCTGAATGTCATTATCTAACTTTTGGTCCATGCACTAGCAGCAGACGAAAGAGGTACTTTTTAAGTGTGAACAAAATTTATTACAGTCACTGTTGATGGTATCAACCCATTAATGTCTCTTTATGGAGCACACGTCTCTCCTTATACTGAGGAAGCACAAAGCATAGGTTCTATACCACATTGCTGCAATGGGAATTGTTGAAGAAGTAAACCCATACATAACGTCTTAGGAGGCGACATATTCAGATGGTGGTCTAGACCTTTCCTCCACCACAACCGGACCGGAGTGGCCAACCAGTGTTTATATGTCCAAAGGCCTCCAACGGCTTTACGGCTACCACCTAACAATAACATTGGTATCGACGGCTTTACCGTGCTATTCGAAACACGGAAGCTCTTCGGATTTTTTGCAAATTTTAACAAGTGTCCTATCAACCGCTGTAACTCATTCAATTAAGCCTCATCGACACACGCCGCCTAGATATGAGCTCTATTTAGTAATAACTAGAGTCTAATGTATACAACTTGGAAGTAAATTCAAGAAAAACTATAACTGTGGCTGTGCTGTATCCGCGTAAATAGGAACTTATAAAAAAGTTATACACAAGTTCGCGCGACGGCTTATGTTAATACAGGTATGCTCAACGATCGATTAGAAGTCATATAAATAGTGGACTCAGGACTTCTCTATGAATGACATAATTCCACTTAGCGCTAAGTAAACGCTAGCTAAGAAATTCACAAGTTTATCCAGTACTTTAACAACAACAGGCACTTTTCAAAAGTACGTGTCTGTATTCGTGTGTGTATTCGTTTGTTTGTGTAATTTACAAGAAGAAGATTGAGGTGCCTTAAATATTCTTTACATAGTCCTTTATATTATATAGTCATATATTAAAAGAGTTTTATCGCTAACTTATTATATTAACGAGATCAATAATTTGATCACATTACGTTATATCAGAACCGGCTGGGAATCGAACCACGGACCTCTCCCTTCGCAGGCTACATTGTCGTAAATATTTAAGAAAATATTTTTTTACTTTGTAAGATTCTCTTCTAGTCGTCTCAGCATGTATCCATTTTTTATTTCACTTCATCTCATCTCACCTTACCTCATTTAATACTCCTTGCTCGTCACTTCATGCATCTCACGTTTTTCTCTTTTGGTTCACATCTTCCCGTTCCAAAACGGGTGTTCATATTAATTTACACAAACGTTTCTAAAAAAGTTCTACCTCAAAATAACATTTAAAAAAGGTACAAAAACTGGCACACCTTTTCTTACTTTAAACACAAAAATTACCCCCTATGTGTATCGTGTTATTTAATTCTTAAATCTAAATATCGTCCGAATCCCGTCAATAACTCTAGTAAAAAAAGCTATCGTAGAACCAACATAGGTAGGTCTGTACAACTTCAATAAAGGTACCTATTCGATCCGCCGAATATTAAACGCACACTCATAAAAATTGTCCGACAAGGCCTCCTAATTGTAATTGCACGAATGCACTCTTAATGAAAAGGGTTTTAATGAACTGACGATACGACATTGGGGGAATACAGCGCCACCCTAACTTAGACGTCCAATTTTTAATGACCTGAACTTGCATACTAATTTTTCACCGTTCAAGACCTAATATAATGGGCGTTTCATTTCTCACCTACATCTTAGATAAAGGTCATATAACTGAAAAACATCGATGTGGTAAAATCGATTTAAACTACGTTGTTTTAGAGTTCATAATAAAGTCATTACTAACGTATGAAATTCGAGTCGGAAAACACCCTTAAATTTATGCGTGGACAGAATCATATGGACTAAGTTTTTCTTACCTAGTAGGCACGGCGTTAAAACAATATAAAAAAAAAACTTACTTATTTTATGGCTCACGTAGAACAATTATAAAACAACATTCATCAATCTCTAAATTTACGTCAATTCTTTGATGAGCTACTACATACGGGATTAAAACTACATTAATTCCTATAAAGGCCTGGAGTAATAAGTGTTAGAATTTTACAATTGGTTATTCGACTTAATAAAACTTATATGATCTCAGGATATAATAATGATTTTTATCATTAAAAAAACCGACTTCAAATGTCTTCTGCCTGCCGAATGACAATGCAACGATGATTGTCAACATAGTCGCAACAAATGAAATACGCATTATCAAAGATAACTCCAAAACTAACCCTCAGATATTGCCCAAAATTAAATGGGACTACATGACAACCACCAGCTTTCGATCAAATAAGAATTTTCTAAATCGATTCACTCATGAAAAACTTCTGAAACTGAACTGAAACTCAACCTAGTCGACAACAATTAAATACACATTATTCAGGATACCTCAAAAACTGCCCGTCAGATGTCGCTCAAAATTACATCGAAGTATGCGACAAGGACTAGCTTTTCAATAAAAAAATAATCATCAAAATTGGTGAACCCAATAAAAGTTAATAACGAA
>DWJZ01006160.1:0-13299 GCA_018249125.1 Asbolis capucinus
ATGTTATTACAGAACTAACTACTCTCGTTTTGCTTCAGTAAACTCAAGCCTTTGACGAGATTATATACAATAACATATATTTGTAAAGGGACACAAATTAAATTCTGTTTTGGTGTTGTAAGATACTAATTTTATAAATGCGAAAGTTTGCGAGGATGAGGTACGAAAATAACGGTTATCAAGTTAACTTTGTATGTCAAAAAATTTCTTGCAGCCGAGCTATGGTCCTAAAATTTTTGTGGGAAATCATGGAAACCGCATGAAAATACATTTTGTAGTCTTTGATTCAATACAGATATACAGACAGATGCGGAAAGGGAATTTTATTTATATGTTGTCATATATCTTATGACTATTAAACATATCAGTGATCGTTTAAAAGAAAACCAACATTGGACTTTAACCTTTGGTTCTTGTAATTTAACCAACGTAGAAAATATGTGAAGTAAAAGCAAGCGATATTTACAGCCCGAGCCAGTGTTTGAGTTAAAAATAGTACGGGTCCATTTTCTTGGTGGTCTCCACCCCCGCGGCCCGGGAGCGAGGCTCTCCCACCCTCATGATTTATATCGGAGAAGATAAGCAATCTTTCGACAGAGTATGATTTCATAAGGTCGAATGTACTGGGGGTCGACTTACCGTCCTTGCTAATATTATAAACTAGGGTCCGCCCGCGACTTTTCCCGCATGTTAGTAAGTAAGTAGTCTACGTATTATTTCAGACTATAATCTATCCCTCTGCCAAATTTCATTCAGATCGGTTTAGTAGTTTTTGCGGGAAGGAGTAACTAACATCCATCCATTCCCTGAAACTTCTGCGTTTGTAAAAGACATATGTAAAGTTAGTATAATATATCTATTGGACGCTGTTCGTGAAGTCTACTTGACGCGTGCTCAGCTACCAGCGACACTTAAGATTTCGTTGCGGAGTAAAAAGTTTTATGGTGTCTTGTCCTAAGTATTTTCTCATTTTGTGCTGTAGCTTTGTGTCGTTTCATTCGCTTCTTTAGATACTGTTTAGATCTGACTAGCTCCTGCACAATGCTTCACCTACGTACATTTGTTGGAAAAAAGTAAAGTTCTTCCAGACTACAATCTACCTCTCTGCGAAATTTTTATTCAGATCTGTTCAGTAGTGTGTGCGTTAATGAGTAACAAAAATCCATTCTTCCTCATAAACTTTCACATCTATATTGTATGTATTTAAACGTATATTTTTATATATACATATGTTTATCATTTGTCTGACCACTATAGTACAAGCTTGGGATTAATTTGGGTCAAATATCGGTGTGTGAGTTGTACAAAGGTTTTTTTTTGAGAAATATTAAGAAGATGATTCAATTACATGACACTAGGTGACGGTCCTGCAAGACTCAATTTTCTTTATACTAACACCCGATTTCAAATGCCCCCACAAAAAATATATTGAAACGATAATTGTCAACGCAGTCGTAACGAGTTAAAGAGGCATTATTAAATAACTCAAAAGCTGCCTGTCATATGTCACTGAAAATTACATGAAAGTATGCGATAGGTAGCTTTTGACTAAAAATAAATCATCAAAATACGTGAAGCAAATAAAAAGTTGATATCAAAAAAAGAATAATTTAAAACAATCCATTCACTCAAAAGTTATGCGGTATTAAAACGAAGAATAACTCCAAAAAAAAATTTGAGGTAACATATACTCGTATATATATATAAACACTACTTGAGTATCTCCCCCTTTTTTGAAGTCTGTAAAAGCTTTAAAGAGTCGTAATACAAACAAACAAGTTTTCATAACTGTATATATATCACATCGTATTGTAAGCCATTGTGTGACCTCAATACTGAACATAAAATCAGGTCATACCTGTCATAAAAATACATTATCAGGACGAAAACTATACAAAACTTCAGCTCCGTAGTGCATGTGCAATTAGATCTAAGCTTGCAAGATTCGACCCGAACACTTTATAAACAGATATACAACCATACACTGCAAGTTAAATAAAAGCTTGTGAAATTTATTTGAACCGTAAGCTTAACAAATCAAGAATTATTACGTCAGATCTATATTTAATTCCCAGTGTACATCAAATGTATCATTTTACAAGTCCTCTCGTACGAAGAATTTTATGTTAAAAATGATTTATTAGCGGACAAGGTTCATGTTTGTGCAAATTAATCAATTTTAACATTTTAAATTTGCTCGCAAATCACACTGTTATTAATAAATTTTATTGGATTTATGTTACATATTATTTTAATCAGAAACAAATCCTAGGGGGTCTAGTAGGGTAGTCGTCGTGTAGATAATTTTCATCATTGTAACTGGCCTCGGTCACATGTGAGGGGTACAGACCATAGTGCATCATGCTGGCTAAATTTGAATTAGTAGACTTCATTCACCTTCGATTACGGGAACTCTCAGGAGTTCCTCACGACTCTTCAAGTTTCCTCACGATGTTTTCCTTCACCGTAACAAGTGATAATGAACTTATATAACACACATCACTTAGAAAATCAGATGTAAGTGAGATTTAAACCTGCAACTTCTCGTTTTGACGTTCCAGGGCCAGACCAACGTTCAAGGAGACTATCTCTGCCGTAAAGTATGAGTGCTGAGGATACATTTATCTTATTTTCACCTAACCCCGACTACCCAAGTGAATTTATTTAACCGAATCCAGCGAGGAATTCGTCTTGTCGGCGAACCCGTGTTCACAGACGGCATAAGTCCCTTGTTGTGGAAAAAATTGTGCTCTCTCGTGAAATGTAGGTACCAGCAACTTCTGGACTATTCCCATAGTGATGAGTCCTCAGCTGAATCTCGTTTCAATAGGATCAACAAACTGAAGGATTTCAGAACAGTTTTCAGTTATCGCCTTTTATTTTTCACCGGTTGGTCAAAACGCAAAGCGAACTGTAATGTTTATAAATCATATGGAGCTGAGGCTCTAATGACGCGTAACAAACAAATATACTAACATACTAATATATAAACACACTGCAAGTTGAATAAAAGCTTGTCAAAAAGATTTCTACCTCCCTATATCTAATGTCATTATCTCAACATCGTAATTACTGATACTTAATCCCAATACCTGAAGGGACATTATACCGGTACTATACTGCTATGATACCGGTATCCATTACTTAGAAACTTCGTCATTAACCCTCTCCATTCAGCTTATCATGTTATGAGTGACGGGTCATTAACTTCTCTATGGCATACTGGAGGGGTCAGTTAGGCTGGCGTGTGGTTTTTATATTGCATAGTGCCATATTTTCTTATAAATAACTGACATTATCTTGTAAACTAAGCTTAATAAGGGTAGGTACAGTAGTTGCTATGCGCGGCTTTGCTGGTTTGGTTTGTTGATAAAATCTTATATTTAAAATTCTCGTGTCACAGTGTTAGTCCTCTGAAACGGCTTGACCGATTTTTATGAAATTTTATTTGCATATTCAGTAGGTCTGAGAATCGGCTACTATCTTTGCTTCATACCCCTACGTGATTAGGGTTGTACACCCGTAACATTTTTATTTTTGGTCATTTTTTTATTTTTAATTTTTTTGTAATGTAGCATTAAAAATACACACAACCCCAAATTTTCACGATTCTATCACAACCCTTATTTTTTAATAGTCATTTTAGTAATTTCATCAATGGCAAGAGAACGTTTGCCGGGTCGGCTAGTAAATATCTAAAAATTTGGTTTATTAAAATATTTAAAAACACAAACTTTCATTGAAGGGTCCAAATGAAGAAACACAAAATTGCATTGCATTTTTATGACAAGCATGACCTGATCCTACGTTCAGGATTGGCTCCAGACAAGGGAACTCCTCAGCGGTTAACAATACAGATATGAAATTTTGTGTATTTCTTTGTATTGTGGATTTATAATTAAAGCTTGTTTTTAAACATTTTTAATAAACCTTGTTGTATTACCGTTTAGCGTGATTGATAACAGAAAAGACATTTGTGTAGGAGCTCTGAAGGACTGAAAAAAGCTATCTCATTTCAACTCCTCATAGGTTATGCAGTTACGTTGCCAGCGGACATTCAGCAGTTCAGCTGAAAGCCACAGATTCTGCAACTTCTTTGTTTGAATAGTATTTTATTTGCACGCCGATCATTTCTGTTCGATTGTGCTGACGTAGGTAATAAGTTGAATTATTGATGTGCAAGAAAATTTATGAAATACTAGCTGATCGTCCTGGTTCCGCTCGGGTAGAAATTAGGGTAGCCGAAAATTGAAGATTATTAATCATGATAAAGATTTTTCTAAGTTGGACCCAACGATATCTGCAAAATTTCATTAATATCGGTTCAGCGGTTTCGGATATTAGCACAAACGAACGTAATACTGGATTTTTGTATATAAATATATTAATTAAACATCAAATAAATATAAATACATTTAATTAAAAACATAAATAATAACAAATAAAAATTTAGAATTATATTTCTTGTGCTGACACAATCGGGATGGATATAGCAAAATGGCCGGGGTAAACTACAGCCACTGGTTTTCAGGACGACCCGTGAAGGTACCTATTTCGAGCAGAGCAGATTTTGTACTAAATAGAAATTGTCAATGTATAATGTTATAATTTAATTAGATTCCAGCCTAGGTAGTTAACTACTCTATACAGTCTCAAGTTTGATTCCCGGTGGCAGGAATTTATATGACAGATGGATATTTGTTTTTGGCGTATAGCTGTTCTGTTACTTTTCTTTGGTTTGAAGTACATTTTCCTTAGAGTAAGCTTTTATTTTGATTGTTCATGCACTTCAGATATCATATCATACCAGATACATCACAGAATTAGTACTTTTGAAATGATATTATGCATAACTTGATATTATTGTTCAAGATTTGACATAAGGGCCATAGTACTTTGAAACATTTTCACACGCTCTAGAACAAAAGGATCAGATGCTACGTTAGGGTTGTCAACTTTTTGCAACAAATATAGAATTTCTAAATCTGAAAAGTAGTTAATAAAAAATTGTGCTAAAGTTAATAGTATTTTTGAAAGTTAACAATATTTTATTATTTTATATTTTAACGACATACTTCTAAGTGCTTCGTACCTAAGTTATTGAACTACTATTATTCTTAAAAACCTTATAGGTTGTCAAATAATCAGAGCTAAATTAAAATGAAACAAACGTATAAGGGGGCTCTCATGCTATGATTTTTTGCCCTTTTTTAAGAATAGTACGAAACCCTTTAAACGCGAGTCCGACCGGTAGGCCGGTATTTTTGTTTAACACTAAAAACTATAATTTAGTCAAAAATATAATAATATACTAACTAGTTGGCACCCCTAACAATACAACACGTTTAAACTTTAAGAGACAACTGGCTTCTGGGCCGTTTAAGAAGTTCAAACTACCCTACGTATTCCAGCTGGATTTACTACAAGACCAAGTGACACCTAAAACCGATTAAATACATCCACAACTTGAGAACCAATAAAAAGTGGGTACTTTACACCATATCAATAAAATTTTGAGGGTATTTTTTATGTGACCGATCATAAGGACATTTAATAAAATATATGATCTTGAGGTCTCAAGTGGTGTTTTATGGGCAATTTTTGTAGTTTATTGTAGTGAATTGAAAGAAACAATGACCTATTTTATATAGTTACACTGTGGCAGTCTGACGAATGTTCTGCAGGCAGATGTCGTATTATCGAATTTCATAGATAATAGAGTACTAGGTTTTGCCGTGACTACGTCTACTTTTCCTCCTCTATTTCATCCCTCCGTAGGTTCAAAAATCAAAAAACGGGTTACACCCAACTGTACAAGGTACACCCAGTTACAACTATCAAAAGTATAGGTAATTACAAAACTACACATATGTTTCTACTTCATAAAACAAAAATTTAGTTAAAGTTAAATTAAAGTTTTTGAAATTATGTCATGTAGAGGGATGTAATAGGAATAATATTCAACGCGGGAATATTCGGGAAAATTAATAACGAATAATGTTAAAACTTTAAAAAAGTTTGAATTTTTTTCCGTAGATTATATAATTATGTATAAAAATAAAAGGAATAATTGATTCGTTCAAATGATTTAAACGTACTCTTAAATTTTAGGTTTGTTCCTTGTATGGGTATTAGGAATGTGCTCCCAAATGGAAAGATTCTCGTAGGGTTGTCATCTATATTGTTAAAAACAGTATTCCATTTTCCTCTACGGGCCGCAGGGCCGCCTCAAAATACTTAGTTACTGCCACAATAACAGATCAATAAAATATAGTTACGTTTTTAAAATTCCTTTCGTCACTAAATATATTTGACCGCTTCGCTCCTCTCTTTTCAGCCCCCTCTCTTCTTCACCCCCCCTCACAGTTCACACTACATTTGCATGTGCATAGTGCATGAATACAAAGTGATATGCTTATACCTTCGATACTGAAGCTATTTTATACTTATCCCCTATCTTAACTACAGCGAGCTTTTTTTAAAAAAAAAGTACTGTATTTATCCTCCAGTTCTATTCTACATTTGTATCAAGTTTCATGAAAATCGGTCTAGTAGTTTAGGCGTGAAAAGATAACATATACATAGACAGAGTTACTTTCGCTAAAGATAACAGATAGATAGAGTTACTTTCCCATTTATAATATTAGTAAGCATTTTTTTTAAAGTTGGCAACCCTATTCTCATTTCAATAAACGGATTAAAATGTGGTCCCATCACATAGATAAATCCTATTTTAGAATATTTCTCTTTAGTCAAAGGAAGTCGGAGGCATTACGAGGAATGGCATTGAATCTTCTTCATAATTAACATTAAAATAGGTACTTAAATATTTAGGTTTGATGAATTAGCAACTTTGATCTCAAATATGTGGCTTTTGATATTGAAATTCTAAATTCATATTTATTGAAATAAATTTCTGAGTAGTATTAATGGTATATTAGTATTATTTACTTCATTTGTTTTCAAATCTTTTGAATTTTCTTTGACTTCATTAACTAATTTGAGAAGTATGTATCTACAGGTTGAGTGTTTTTCGGTTATTAACGAACATAAAAAAATTAAGAAAAAACTATACTCAAAAAATACTGGTGAATTGGCGTTAAAAATTACCCTTTAGGAAAAGTATTAAGTTAGAATATTACATTTTAGTACGCAAAAAAATATCTGTAATTGTATTGACTCAAATAATCTATCAGTAGTAATGTTAACTTTGCGTATTTAATTTAACACCCACATAACCTGACTTCCTATAAACTTATTAGATTAGAGAAAGAATTATCAAAATCGATCCACTCAGAAGTTCTGAAGTAAACTTCTTAACCGACTTCAAAAAAAATGAAGGTTCCTAATTCTTGTGCATTATTTTCTTCCTTTTTTCATTTTCGGTAAAGTGCTATCGAGTTTTCAAAAATATAAAAATAAAATATACGCGACACAATAATTTTTGGCCATCAATTTATTAGCTTACTGATTTACAGACAGACTTTCACATTAATAATATTAGTAAGGATTACGTCAGACAGTGTCATACTACGTCGAGTCAATCTTTTTAGGCAAGTAAGTGGATTATCGATGAACTTTGTCGAACTAATATTTAGGTGAAGGTTATAAAGACCAGCGAATATATTTTACGACATCCGACTGCCACAAATTATTCCGCTATTATTCTGGGCTGAGTGGAGCATTAGGAAAATAATTTGCACGATATATCTTTTATCAATAACATAAAATATATATTTGTGTTTGAATTGAAAACTTCGTAAGGCTTTGAGATCGAAATAGTCTTTTTTATAAAAAAGAATTATCAATATCCGTATAACCTATAAAAATTTAATAATTAACAACGACTTTTTTATAAAAATGAATTATCAATATCAGTATAACCTATAAAAATTTTATAATAAACTAATACTTTTTTATAAAAATGAATTATCAATATCCGTATAACCTATAAAAATTTAATAATTAACAAAGACTTTTTTATAAAAATGAATTATCAATATCCGTATAACCTATAAAAATTTAATAATTAACAAAGACTTTTTTACAAAAATGAATTATCAATATCAGTCCACCGTGTACAAAGTTATGATGAAAAGAACGAGAACAAAATATTCAAGGAATAATTAACATAAAAACTACTCGTCAGATGTCACTCAACATAAAGTGAGACCACCTGTAAAGCACCAGGTTTCAAAAAATAAATTAAAATCAGTTTACTCAGTAACAGGTTGTTAAAGTTATCATATATAGGGGATATATAATTAGCAAATTATTATGAGCATTATATATAAATATTTTAGTGATTTTAAAATGTCAAATAAATGTACAATGAAATTGTAAGCACAAAGTCATTTTAATTAAATGTTTCCGTTTTGACGTGAAAGTGTCAAACGACAGGGATAAGTAGGAAGAATTGATATGTGGTGATATTATATTTGGTGTAATATGAAGAATACAATTGCTACTGTAATTAGTCGGTACTAAGGAAAATAAAGGAGAATCGTGTACTGTTGGGTGTTTTCTTTCACATATATAAAAAAAGAAAAAATAATGCACACGAATTGAGTATCTCCTCTTTTAAAGTCGGTAAAAAATATAGCATAAGGTTAAGCTTAGCTCAAATAATCAGTGAAAAACGCATTGAAGTCGTATCAGCCATTTCTGAGATGCACCAACAGAAAAAACAGAATCTAAAAATCATTATTTGGGATTTAATTGCTATTACAAACTCCCAGTATGAGTTTTTTCCAAATATTTACAACTAGTGTACTACCACTAGTGGCCGACCGTGTCTTCGCTCGTTATTTGTTAATAAAAAGTAGCTTACATGTTATTCCAGAGCATAATTTATTTCTGTCCCATTTGTCCTCAAAAACGATCGCATTTATAATTTTCCTAGAAATTGTCTTCGCGTGGCTTCTGAAGAAGAGTTGTAGTGATTTCAGAGTTGCCATACTAATTTTAACCTATTATCACACGGATACACAGCAGATTTCTGGGATATAAAGTGTACTATAACCATTCTCGAGTTTTCAACTACGAATATGCCAAGTTTCATCAAAATCTGTCAAGTAGTTTTTGCGCGAAGCTCGAACAGACAGACAGACAATAAATTTAAAAAAATGTTTTGGTCTCCATATCGATAATAAAGACTCCTTGCATCAAAATTTTCCAAAAATATTTAATGTGCAGAATTGATCCCGTTACAGTTTTATTATTAGTATAGATGAAGATATGTAATACACAGACAGATATAGATTTATTATATTTATTGTTTTGATGAAACAATACAGCCCCCGAATACCATGAGTCGATGGTTTCTCCTTTACAAGAGCTGTCAGATAGAAGTTTATGATATATAATTTTCTACACTCTTGTTAGACCGTTTCTTGTTTCGTGTTTCTAGAAATAGAATACGTTGCCTAGTTTTGTGTAAGTACAAGGCAAAGGTCGTGCCTTAGGGTTGCTAAAAATTTTTTGTTCGAATATAGTATTAAAAAACAAAGAGCATAAATAATATACCTAGTACGCTTAAAAATATAGTAATTTATGGAAAGAACAAAAATTGTTACATTTTTAACTTATTTGTGTCTTTTTAAACATTTTTTTGTATCACGCACCAACACGTTACGGCAGTTGAATGAAAGGCACGTTAAAAATATTGTTTGTTTGCATTAGTTTTAGGCGTGTATAAACTTTATACTTGTACTCAAATATACTATTTTATTATTATTTGTTATACTACGTATATATTTCTAAACTCGTATATATTATGCAATCCTGAAATACAGTACAATACTATATAATATAGTACGGTTGGCAACCCTATCCTGCCTGTACATATGGCCTACTAGTGAACACGAGCGGTCCTCGTACTCAAACTCTCCTGCTGGAATGCTAGTGGTAAAACCAAGTATCGGTAGGTTTAATGTCGAAGGTTGACATGGCTTGACAATTGCTAGTAAACATGTTATCGTATCGGGATCGTGGCAAGCCCGTTCGAGCACGGGAGTTCATGAAATTTTTGTGATAAGCGGTCACCCATTTTAGTGAACACGCCCACTTTTGCTTAATGTCGATCGCCTAGAATCGTAACGAGTTTCGGCCTGTGTGCCCGTACGAGCGACAATGTGATAAAAGGTGACTTATGTATTATTGAAAACTATTAGAATACTTTAAGTAGTTTTTGCGCGCCATCTAGCGTCACAAAAATTAGTATGTAGCAGTAGGATTAACTACATTTCCTCGTTAACATGAAACTTTAATTGAGTATGTTAGTAAAATTTAGTCTTAAATCTAAAATACATACATATATAAATGTTAGTGCACGTGGCGGTTATTTATTGTTAATTTTCTCTTATTCCAGGAAATATTGAAGGTGTAGGAGAACCTGCAGCCACATGCCACCGAAGTAAGCTAAGTTAATTATTTTAAACTTAACCTCGGGTACTCACGATACGTATTTTGTACTCATAATAATTATTTAAGCTAAGTATCGTAGAATATATAAATTTGGAGCTTTTTTTCATTTTTCTTGAAATCTCATTGAGATTTTATTTAAATTGTATATTTTTTATATAGTGTGTGAAGCAAACGATTTTTCTAAGTCTTATAGATTGTTATGGAAAACATTTTATAATTATTGATAAATGAATATTTTCGAAGTAAGAATTTCTTTGGGTATAATGTTTTGAAATGGCAAAATATATTGAACTCGCGACTTGTTACCGTAACGTTGCCTACTGTTTACACATGCCGTCTCGCTTGGACCTCTGCCTCCATGGGCCTACCCAGCACCTCCTGGGAACCTTCCTCCTGGGAAGCTAAATATTCTTCTGGATTTAGGGCATACTTTTCCGACAAGTATGTATGACAAGCGAAACCGACTTTACGTGCCCTTAGAAGCACGGACGCGCTCAAAATCTTTTACCACTAGCGATCATTAAACCTTGCACAATCGTTGCTCAATTTTGCCGATCGCCTGCAATCGACACAAGCGACTGGCCTATGAGGTAAAACAACTACATTATTGAAGCTATGAATTACGAAGGGATTAGTTGAAAGGTCAAATCTATCAACTTTTCATTTTATAATAGACGCCTCAATTTCTTCCAGACGACTATTTGATACGAGAATCGATAAATCTTACTTTCTCAACTCCGTATTTCAAAAAAATATTTTATGTACTACCAGTGCTTTCTTCACTACATGCGTGGTAGGTAAGGAAAAGTACTCTATTTGTTATTCCAGTCTATAATATCCGTGCCAAATTTCATCAAAATCGGTTCAGTAGTTTTTACGTGAAGGAGTAACAAAATCCGTCCTCACGAACTCGTATTTTTAATATTAATAGAATATTTGGTCTCTATATCGATAACAAAGCCTTCCTGCACCATAATTTCTAAAAAAAAAATTTTCTACAAAATTGACCCTGTTACAATTTTATTATTAGTATAGATCAAGGATGCTCAACCTTTTTGACAGTCGGGCCAAATTGAGGGATGATAAATTTACTGCGGGCCACTAATAATTCCTAGTTAATTATTCTCAGTACTTGTGTATTAAAAAAGTTCTATAAACATGCTTTTTGACAGGACGGTTGGTCTAGTGGTTAGAGAACCTGACTGCTGCACCGAAGGTCGTGGGTTCGATTCCCACCCAGGTCAAATTTCTCTGTGATGAGCAGGAATGTGAAAGGAATGATTCTGTGTGTAAAAAATATCTATATAAGTATGTATTTAAAATATATACATATATATGTATGTTTATCAGTTGTTTGATCACCATTGTACAAGCTATAATGCTTAGTTTGGGATCAAATGACCGTGTGTGAGTACTCCGAAGATATTTATTTAAATAACAAATACAAAACGCATTCTCTGACATAGGAGGTTGAGAAACTAAGAAAACGATATTCGATAGGTACTTCTATAGCGAAATTTTGAGAACATTCATCAATCTTGTTGTAGAGATATCGTATAAATAGTGAAAGAATACTTTAAAGTGTTTCTGCCAATCTATATTATCAATAGAGACGCATTATAAACATACAAAAATACAAATCTTTTCTCTTTATTATTAGTATGGATTTCAAAACACAAGCTTTGATTATACAAGTCTAATACAAAGAAATACACAACATGACTGTATTGTTAACTGTCGAGGAGTTCTCTTGTCTGGAGCCAATCCTGCACGTAACATCTGATCTTTCTTAACATAAAAATCCATTTTCATCGGAACTACAGCAATACGCAAAATTTCAGCTCCGTAGTGTAAGAGCAAGTGGGTCTAACTGAGTTTGTAAGGATTGACCCGTAATAAACGAATATACTAACATACTAATATACAAACATACACTGCAAGTTAAATAAAAACTTGTAAAAAATGGTTATTAGCTTAATTGCCATATCGTTTTTAATTTAAAAATAATTTAGAAAACGAACATACAACCAATGATATTAAATATATATGACATGAGCGCAGACAAACATACAAACAGATACACAGACAAGAGATAAGCAGATCATCAAAGAAGGAGATTTTTTTTTTAATTATTTTGGGTACTTTACTAATTTCCCCCAGTAATTGCTTCTCCCAAATATATATATATATATATTTAAATATCTTTGGACAACTCACATACGGCCATCTGACCCCAAACTAAGCGTTAGCTTGTGCAATGGTGATCAGATAACTGATAAACATACATATATACTTTGAAATACATAATAGATATTATATGAGATATTGCTATTACACACCCAGACACACAGAACAAACATTCCTGCTTATCACAGAAAAGTTTGACCTGGGTAGGAATCGAAACCACGTCCTCCGGTGTAGTAGTCAGGTTCACTAACCACTAGACCAAGCGGCCTGTCATATCTTCCATTTACAGGCAGCAACTGCTTACAAATTTATTATATACATATATTAATCGAATTGTAAATAGTTTTCATAGATTAAATCAAAGCCCTGGAATCAATCGTTTCATGCTGGGAATCATTAACCTTGCTGCAATTTTTATCACCCCACATTCCCCTGACCTTCGGAGAGTGTTTAAGTAGGTTCTGCATAAAATATAGGAGTGACGTCATGTAGTGTTTTATTGGTTTATAAGACTTTTTGACATCTGTCAGTGTCTTTCCAGTGTCACTGTCAAAAGTCTCGGCTTGTTGCAATTTTTATCACCCCACATTCCTCTGACCTTGGAAGAGTATTTAAGTAGGTTCTGCATAAAATATAGGAGTGACGTCATGTAGTGTTTTATTGGTTTATAAGACTTTTTGACATCTG
>DWJZ01006161.1:0-13299 GCA_018249125.1 Asbolis capucinus
TGAATTTGAATTGAATTTGAATTGAATTTGAATTGAATTTGAATTGAATTTGAATTGAATTTGAATTGAATTTGAATCAAATTTGAATCGAATTTGAATTGAATTTATATTGAATTTGAATTGAATCGCATATGTCATTCTGTATATTTCCATCTTTTTCTTTTTTTTACAGATCTCTTAACTCTTCTGTTTATTCACCCTTATTTACCACCATAGCTTACTTTGTAAAAGCCTTTTGAAATAGGTTTTTTAGGTAGGTATAAAAAATATTATGTATAATAATGTAATCTCGCTGTATCTATAACTTTCAGTTCTTTCTTTGTGTGCACAATAAAGGATATTGAATTGTATTGTATTCAGTTACAAAAATATTACAAAAATACCAGATTCACCTCGGTTTTTGTTAGTTAAAAATGGCTAAGACTAGAACAATAGGGAATAGGTAGTTACGATAGTACATTGTTCTCTAGTCTCTGATGGCTGTGAGCTTCAGCTGATGAACTGAACACACACCCGCATCTGGAATGGACGTGTTCCTGATCAAAGAATCCTTGAATATTGAAAACTACGCTCGGATATATTGCATGTATGTATCTCTGATACTCTAGACTTGAACTGGGAAAACTATATATATGTATATATATATATATATCAGATATTTATGGCAGACAACCTAGTAAAAATGTTTTGTTCACTTTGCGTTTATATAATTTTTAAATAAGCAGGCAATTATTTCCACGGGATCTACATATATCTCCTTCCTGGCATGCTTTAGTGACACCCCATTCTGCTGTAGTTAATGTCTATGGTCGGCGGTGATCACTTACAATCAGATGATCCGTCTGCTCGTTGGCCGGTTAATCCCTAATAAAAAGGTATACCTGATCAATCTACATATATTTGCCGTTTCCTCATCCCCTTTTTAAATCTCTTCAATACTTTTTTCGTTAACAAAAAAATATGTTTATTCTCAAGTTCTACTTTTTCCATGCAAAGTTTAATCAAAATCGGTATTGTAGTTTAGGAGTTAAAAGACAGACAGATAGATAGACACTGCTTCATACACATTAAATTATCAGTTTGCTTTTTGTCACCAAAACTGATTTTAAAATAACAATCTGAATTTGTCTTTCAAAATTTTCTATATCGTCTCAAGGCGTCATTGTTCAGTGTCGGAACAGATTTCGTGGTCCCTCTGGCTTGGTTGGCCGTTAATGTTCGTTAAATTAACTTATTTAGGCTTGAATTTGTAGAAGTTTTAATTTTGAGTGCAGTAGAAATAGGAATAGGATTTTTTCACTTACCTACTTACTATATGTACTATGAACTACTGAGTGTGTTTAAGACAGATAAAGGCTTCATTTTGAATCTTACTTGGAGTTATGATTGTCATTTCGACGCTTTATATATTTTTCTATTTCCCTTTCTAGCAATAAACCCAATGACAAACTATTCTATTGTGCCTCTAACGACCGGAGGTCACAAGTGCTTTCAAACAATACACAATACACATCAACATACAAACAATACACACGGAGATATTGTTATATCTGTGTGTATTGTCCATCTATCACAACTGAATCAATTTCCGCAGCAATAAATTTTACTTAAGTACATTTAAGATCTATTGGATCAATTGTTTTGGAGTTAGGTAAGTAATCATACTAGATTTAGGCAGGGTTGCTAACAGTATATAGTATCGTATATCTATATAGTATCGTACTGTATTTCGGAACTCCAAACTACATACATACTGATCAAGGAATATAAAGTACGCGAAATTACTATATTTCAGTACAACATATAAATTTTTATATTTTGCAACAATAAACATCCTACAATTTTTTTATGTGCCTTTCGTTTGACACAAAAAATAGGATTTTTTTCATAAGTTAACTATTTAACTATTATCTCTCCATAAATACTATATTTTTTAAATCGTATTATATTATTTATGCTCTTTTAAAAAAAAGCAAGAAAAGTTGGCAACTCTAAGTTTAGGCTATGCTCAGATGAAGCGTTTATAGCCTGGCGGCTTGTTAAGCAACAGCGCGCGCGGTCGGTTGTTTGATGGTTGGCCGCTAGTAGGAACAATTTCATAAGTACTTCGGAAGGCAAGTAAAGCCATCGGTCCCGGTTATTATCGTAAGTAATCAAAAGCCACATCGGAGGCCATCGGGCAGCATAAGAATTTCCAATACTTGGGTTGGCCAACCCCTCCACCAATTGGAGCAGTGTGGTGGGTATGCTCTAGGCCTCCACAGTATAAGGAGTGTGTTCAGTAGTGGTAGAAGCCAGATGACTAAACAATGTACAATTTGTTGTCCTGGAAATAGTCAAAAAAAGAGCGAATCGGACATGATAGGAAGTGATTACTCTCACTATAGGTGATGTGATATATGACATATACCAAAAATTTGATACATTTTCCACGAACTTGCTCTTAAAGGCCCCAGGTCGTACATAATGAGTTGTTTGACGGCGGAGTTAATCAAAACGGATGGGAAGGTTAACGGGCTTCTTGGAAAGACACCTAAAATCATATTAAAATCTGTTAATAATTAAATTTAATCCCTTAGCTTACTTCTGTCGCCAACATCCTGGTTGGCTGTATAGGATTTTAATTAATATTCTTGGACACCTCACTAGAGCAATGATTCTTTCTAATTCCATTGTTTCTTTCTCTTCTTCTTTCTTCTTCCTGGCAGGCAACACGTTAGTGTCATCCTTGCCCGAAGTTCATAGGCGGTATAAAAAGCATATCTACGAAAAAGGATATGCCAGATTTTGCCTCCCATAGAAATGTTGCCCGAACATACATCTTCATCGAATTACTAACGAACTAAGAAAAAATAAAAAGAAACTTTCTACGTTGAGCCTAACTACTCTTGTTGTACCGAGTTGGTTGTAATAACTTGAACACACACTGCGGCATTGTAGAACTTTATATGTATGTTGGCTGTTTGAAATAAACTAAACAAATATTTCAAATAAGCTGGTATATGTCGAGAAACATTTTTGTTACTGTCGACGTCTAGTTGTATTATTGATCGAAAGTATCTTTTGGTTTAGTATCAAACTCATATCCAAGTATTGTCTTGGCAGTAGCATCTAGTTCAAAGTAACCTTCAGCCATAAGAATGTTCTTGAAACGAGCTTTGAATTCACAATGCGGAAAGACCCTTAACTTTGGATGGAATTTTATTACGAACTCAGAAACCCTCGATTCTATTCAAGCCTATGTCTTACACTTTACAATAACAGGCGACTGATCGATACTTGTTGATTCGTATTTATGAATAACATCTGCTTGTGACGTCACTCAACTATTACCAAAAAGCGTACATGTACATACATTATTATGCCGTGCTGAAAACCGTGAAATTCAAAAACACTATAAAGCCGTTATTTTATTAATCAATGCATATGTTCCTCTACTTTTTCTTCCCGTTCTTCAGTCATACTCCTTCCTATTCCTCTTCTGTCTTCCGTACTAAAATGGTATATTTTTGGTGTTTCTGTGGTCTGTTAGTGTTATAGCTGGTTCTAGTTGCTTCACCGATGTGCTGCTTCTCTTCTGCATTCTCTTCCCCACGCATACGGGTCTATCTTTGCTGGTAAGGTGTCGGTAATACTGCAATCTACTCTTTGCTAATTTTCTTTCTAGTTCTTCGGTGTATTAATCGTTTGTTAATTCAAGAGTCGGTTGCCGCTCTATTCAAGTCATATATGGATTAAATTTGAATACAGCAGCATTTAAAAAGGATTGTCTGTGAAGAGTATGTGTTGTTTTATTTACTGGAAGTATATACATATCTTTGGATAACTCACACACAGCCATCTGACCCCAAATTAAACATTAGCCTGTACTATGGTAATCAGACAACTGATAAACATACATATATATTTTTAAATATATACTTATATAGATATTTACATCCAGACACATAGAAAAAACATTCCTGCTAATCACAGAAATGTTTGAGCTGTTAAGCTAACCGGCTTGTCAAACTTACTATCTGTTTATTTATATTCTAGTTTACGAGGCTCCTCCGTGACGGACCGTATGTGCAGTTCTATAAGATCCCTTGGCATCCGTTGTGTTGGGAACCCTAAAAACAAATTCAATAACTAGTAAACTACTCAATTGATTTGGACGAAACTTCAACATGTAATCAGATTTAAGTCTCCGTAGACCTCCAGAATAGGTTCATTCGAGACGGTTGATTGACTCCGGAGATATCGGAGGTTATTTTGTTGACAAATACACATACACTTGTGCGGGCCTAAATCTAATAAAAACCGATTCGTTCCGGATTGAACTGGCATTGGATATGATGCTTTATAGCAAAAAAAACAATATTGTTTATACCTCAGACTGTTCAATTTCGGAATTTGAATATACATGTTATAATTATGCGGGTGATGTATAAAACTCCGATAGCGAGATTCAGGTTTCAATGACGTCATCGTTTGACAGATGAAATGTGATTTTACCACATTTTTATTACATATTGTACACATTGTTTGTTGGAGAATAATAATAGAGATTAATAAGGGGATTTTAGGTCAAAGAACGGATTAACCAAAAATTGATTTTGTTTAGTTACAGAAAATATTAAAATTACAAGTCGTCGTATCTGTCGTTTATTGATGTAAAAGTGATAAAATGCATTTCAAAAAACAGTTTTTGTGGCACTATAAAACTTAACACCACCGACAAAGTCAGCTTAACAAGGGCTTTATTTTCGAATTTTAATGTGAAAGCTATGTTAAATATACTACGAAACCCTAAAGGTTTATTTAATATGAATTAGAACAGGGATGAGCAACCCGCAGCCCGCGGGCCGCATGCGACTATTTGAGCAATTTTTAATTAATTTTTATGCTTTATAATCTCATACACTGTGTCAATCCATAAAGTAATTCAACATTTAAAAACATAAAAATGTAGGTAATAATATGAAAAACTTTACATATTAACTCTAAAAAGTTTAGTAGATTTGATTCAGTATTCAAAGAATAAATCTATGTGCGGCCCTCTTGCAAAAATGAATTTTAAATTTTCCCTTTCATTAAAAAGGTTGCTCGCCCCTGAATTAGAACGTTGAATACCATTTCTAAAAAGACTTGATCAAATATAAAATTAAATATTGGTATGTTTAATTTAATACTCCTGTATTTTGTCTCATAATTTAGTCACGAAATCACAATTTAGTCCACCAATTGAAATGTAATTTAGAGGATAATTCACGCCGAGTCAACTAGTCAATAAACTGTCGTTGCGTTTAAATGTATTAGAGAATCAATAACTGGTTAAATCAACTGTTAATTACTATGCTACCCTAGTACACAATCCCACAAATATTGTAGATCCCAATATTTGCGAGGATGGATGGATGGATGGATGGACGAATCTGAATGAAATTGGGTACAGTGAAAGATTACAGTTTGGAATAACAAATAGGCTGTTTATTAACATTGCACCATTTCAATCACTACTGGCCTTTTTTCGCAAAGTCGTATCCATCAACACAACACCCCTTCGTCGTAGGCATTCCACCAGTACGAACGTGTTTGCGGCTTCCTTTATCATGCGTACCGCGAAGGACTGGAATAAGTTACCCGTGTCAGTGATCGCGTTCGATTACAATGTAAATGTCTTAAAATGAAGAGTGAATAGGCTTTTGCTAAATTAGCGCGCTTTTCCACCTAGACCACATAGCTGCGTGCCATCAGGCGGGATTGTGGTCAAGCACTAATTTATTGAATATAAAAAAGTAGCCTACTTTTTCCCCAAGTTCTATTCCACTTTTGTACTTAATTCCATTAAAATCGGTACAGTAGCATTCGTAGAATACATAAATGACATATGAGTAATGCGATAACCTTGCGGCTTAGGTGGAGGTGACCCTGCGAAGCGAGGAATCCCGGATTCGATTACCAATATCCCGGCGGTTTGTGTCGATTGTAAGCGATCGAGAAAAATTAAGAACAAAATTCCATAATCAGCATTGGAACTAGAATGCTCTAGGCCTTCTCAGTATGAAGAGACCCATACTCAGTTCCATGAATATGTCGAAGGCAACATCCAGTACTTCAAATTCCTCACAGAATCCCCGAACACCCGTGTCGGACCGCAAATGGTAAAAGCAGTAACGATGTTCTTATCCCTTCCGATATACCGGTAACGAAATACCTCCTCATATATTTTTATTGTCCTATAGTCGTTTTATGGTCAATAGTTATAATGTCGTTTGATACACAGATAAATATAATATAGAAATGATATTTCTGTTTTTCAACGGAAATGTTTTATTGTTTAATAATGCCTGTTTTATGAGCGTCGTTGAGGATTGATCTCTTGATACCTAGATCGCCGTATTTGGGTGGCATAAAATACAAACATTAACCCCATGCTGGCGTACCAGGGAGACGTAAAATTCGAAGTCAGGTCCGTAGTGGTTATTATCTTTTTGTGAAGCTCTGGCTACCAACCTCTTGCTTGATTCAGCGGCCAAACGACACGTGTTCCGGCTGGAAGCTTGAGAGCCAGTTCTTATCTCTTTTATCTGTAGCTAAGTCATCCTCTTTCCTTTTCTTCTTCTACCATTTGTCCTGGAACAATTAATACCTTTATAATAATATTGGGTGTATTTGGGGTCGGTGCAGTCAGTTTTGATTCTGGTTGCTACGGCATTGTACCTTTTCCCTCTTTTCTTTTTCTTCCACGCGTGTGCAGGTCTATTAGTTCCTTTCAGACAGGCTATGTGTTGGCTTTCAGACAGGCTATGTGTTAGAGACACCGTAGCCTGGTGTTACTGATGTCTATTGTCGGCGGTGAACTCACACACATTCAGATCACACACATTTGCCAGGTTATCAAATAAATTTATAATAATTATGTATTAATAAAATTGTATATTTTACACTATTTTTGTCACTCTTGCCAATATAAATATAAGACATGTACGTAATAATAAATTAAATTGATAAAATTAAAATAATAATTATTATAATTATAAGTGAACTAATTTTGTATGTTTAATATTTTTTAAATTTGACATTGTTTGCTTTAATTTTAATTAAGTTATTTGTAATTTTATTTGTAAACTTTATTATTATGATGAATGCCGTATTCATCTGTAATTGCAGGTACACGATGTATAAATTTAAATGATGCTTAATTATCTCGGCGTATACTGTGTTGGTGAACCAAATAAATAAATAAGATTAAAATAAGTATCTTCCAGAAGAAACAAAATACAATGTTAGAAGTAAACTTTTAAAGAACACGTTTTAAGTGAAGCTACTGAGCTGTAGGCAAGTAGCATCTTGGAAAACATCCGGCCAACGGGAGGCTTTGAAATATGCCCTAAGATGCTCTATGGTGATGGTTTGTACATGGAATGCTGGAAATTTCAGTAATTTCAGTTGATTCTATGCGAAATACGTTATCTTAAACAGGACCGTTCGTAGTATACATTTCCTAGTACGAGTATACTTGGAGCAGCTATCAATGAAAAGAAAACATACTATTTGTACATATTTACCATTATTATTGAAGTATATTATTAAATGATAGTGATGTATTTTGAATGTTTGTCTACCGAGCGGGAGGTTCAACCAGGGAACACATCCGATTTTCAAAAAAGTTATGTACGTATTAAAAGTTAATTATCACTTGCCGCGGTGAAGGACACCTCGTGTGGAAACCTGTACTCCTGAGACTTCACCATGGAGATCTCCAAAATGTGTAATTTCAGCAAATAATAAAAAAAAACAACAATTCTTAACAACATTTTCCGTAAAGGTAAATAACACTGAGATATCAGTTTTCGATACTGGCCAAAAATAGTGCTATTTGGATCTGCTGTTCGTAATACACGAGAGCAGAAAAAAAATACGATGCAGCGGTGTTAGGAGACCAGCGCTCAGTAGTACACTTCTCCACCGACTCACCTACTGAAGTATGCTCTACTTAGTTGTGGGTTTCTCCACCTATCAACCAGCTCTTGCAAACATTGCTCTCTTAGTGAGAGAAAGCCATTATACTTGAAGTTAACTACATACATCTAAATAGAATTTTAATTGAACACATTTATTTTCAGGTAAAATCCGGGAGACTTGCACAATGCAATTCTGAAATAATGAATTCCAATTCGTTCACACAACACGTTCCAGCGGGCCTTAATGGGGCCATTTTACTTCGAAACAGTTAAATAAGCTGAATTATTTACTTCCTAGGATTGTTCGGTGGAAATTCGACGACTTGTGTCGGGTTTATGGGACAAAAAAGGATTGTTTACGACAAATGAGTTGGTATAAACACAAAAGTCGTTTTTATATTATTAATGCGAAAGATTGTGAGGAAGGATGGATGGATAGGTTGAAGGCCGGTTGTAGTACATGGTGTTTTCATTTACTACTGGTACAAATAACACTGCAATAAAATAACGTTACACTCGCGAACTGTATTCTCGGCACTATACTCGCTGTATGTCACACGCGACACTACTTGCGGCTCAGCACTCGCGACAATGTACTTGCGCACGACACTCGCGGCAAAGTATTCGCGGCGCGGTATACTCGTGGCACTGCACACTCGCGGTACATGTTCGCTGCAGACTTGAATTTCTTGCTTTTAGCACTTCTCTTTTTTTTTTTCTTTTCTTCTGACCGTTTCACACGGAGCTATCATAGCTCTGTTTGTGTCGAAATTCGTTTACAAATAAAGGTATACGATAGATATTTGGTGCTTCACGCAAAAACGAACGAAAGTTAATTAAATTTGGCACCAAGATAAATTATAGTCTGGATAACACATATGTACATAGGCTATATCAAATAACGCGGTGGAAGTCAAGAACGGACCCTAGTGTATAATATTATACAATAACCGTCATTCAGATTTGTGAAAATACGTCGAATTCAGTAATAGCCTCACAAATTACTAAGCCGATTCCGAGTAATTTTGTTGCTAATGCGTTCAATTACGTTATTATATAGAGCAGTACTTTGTGTCCAATATTCAATTGACAATCATAATATGCCGATAACGGTAAACGGAGAGATAACGACAGAGTCTGTTGGTCTGGTGGTTGGTGAACCTGAATGCTACGCATAAGGTCATGGGTTCGATTACCACCCAGGATAAACTTTTCTATGATGAACAGGAATGTTTGAACTGCGTTTAAAAATGTCTGTATAAGTATATATTTAAAAATATAACATATGTAGTATATGTTTGTCAATTGTCTGATAACGATAGTATAAGCTAATGCTAAGTTTGGGGTCAGGTGTCCAAAGATATTTATTTATTATTTATTTTATTTATATACTTATAGTACGTATAGAACCTAAGTCTGTGATAAAGATTTATCTGATCTGTTTCTGTCTGTGAGAAATATTAAAAAAAGTACATTGATTTTGTCAACACAACACGTGTCTGAAGACGCTGTTAATAGTGAAATATTTTGTTTATTTTTTACCGGTTTCACATATGTATTTACTTCCTATTTTTAGTGCCTTATTTAAAGACTCAATTCAAAATATAAATGCACCTTCCAGTATTTTAATTAAAATTCAATTAAAATATATGTAGGAACACCAACGCCAGCGTTAAAACATTTCCAATATTTAAAAATAATACACAACATATAACAAGATAAAAAACTTAAAATATTAAAGTTATGTAGAATAGAAAAATATTTGTATAATAATTGTATTTTTCACAGTCAATTGGTTATTTTAATTAATATGTGCAATTTAATAATAATAAAATGAATATATTACAGTAATGTAAGTATCTATAACAATGTAATTATCTATAATTATATGCAATGTAATAATAATGAAGTTGTCTACAAATATTTCTTTTATGGCAATTTGGTAATTTAAGCAGCACTTAACTTATGATTGTAATTATCTGACCACAATTGTATTGGTGTATGCCTTGTTGGTGTATTTAATAAATAAATAAATATTGTTTTTATTAAATTCCACGCGGCCGATAAATTTTAACATATACCAACCACACATAGATCTTTTTCCTCAAATCCGAATTCATTTATTCATTGAATAACATCAAATCAATGCCTATTTTGGCGAGGTACAGTTCACATGAATGGTTAAAGGATCGTAACAATGTTGGTTTTGATTTTAACGCTAAGATAAATTGATTTTAGTTATGTGACTTTCTATATTTAAAAAATACCATGTTTTATATGTAATTGTTTTTTACCTAGGATTAGTTAACGCTTGACTACGATCCCACCTGATGGTAAACGACGATGAAGGCTATGATGGTAAAGCGCACTAACTCAGTAAAAGCCTATTCACTCTTGACTTGAAGACATTTACATTGTAATCGAACGGGAACACCGACGTGTCAACCTATTTCAGTCCTTCGCGGTACGGGTGATACAAAAAGAGGTGAAGTGCGTCGTGCGTACTTGCGGGCTGTTTACAACGAAGGGATGGATACTCGCCGTGCGTCGACTCGTTCGATGATGGAATGGGAATAGGGGAATCAAATTATGCAGTTCCTGTGCACACTCTCCAAAGCGTATCCCGTAAAAGACTGATAGGCTACTGATAGTACCTTTCCACCCGTGCTCGAGGTTGGTCTCAATCACTTCAAGGTCGAAACAATCACACAGGGTAGAGGGAGCTACCCTGGCACATGTATCAATATCTACCTGCCAACACTCTTTCTTTCTGTATGTGTTCGTAAACATCCAAATTGAAAAAATTAATTTAAAAGTATGTCTTAAAAACAGAACATGTGTATTGTACTTATGGGAATATTAAAAACACTTTCTCTTTATATTGTTCTTATATTTTGTCTATTTTTTTGTCGAAAGTAGTTAAGTGATTTTATTACTTCCATTTTCATGTACATTTATACATAATTATACAATTTTGCATGTTTTACTATATGTATGCGTATTTATGTATATATATTGTACACTAAATTCGATTCTCCATCGCATCATCATTCCTGGATCTATTGAAAGAGATTTCTAGAGAAATAAGCAGGTGCAATGTCTCATAATATTGTATCATTTCTTATTTCTAGTATATACAATTTAAAAAAAATTATCATTAGACATTAAGCTCTGAAAGTAGTTTATTGACTAATGTAGACATTGTATTCACTGTCTACTAACACCTGGTTGCTTAATAGAAAAAGAACTTATGAAGCAGAGTTATTCTCTTTTAAATTCCAATTGTTCGTAGCTGACAAGAATCCCACAGTTTTTGTTTTGTCGTTGCAACAATGGCGTCTTGACTCCAGCTGTTCTGGCTCAGCTTTGTACGACCAACTTGCTTTTGTTAAACGCTTGATGCTCTACGGTGATTATTTTTTGTTTTAAAATGTAATACAGTTATCTCTATTTTGTTACGGTGGAATAAATAATGTACAATGCTTTGAATAGTGATAGACCAGCGTCAATGTAATTATCTGGCAGACAAACACGACTTAGACATTTTCGGTACACCAATTTCGTCCTACAACCCGTTCACAGTAATCTTCAGTAATTAATTTAAATTAATTCTGTCTTCCTTTAGTAAGATTTTTTATTTTTCTTTTGTAAGCTGAGCTGAGCATTATTAGAAAATGTTACAAAGACGGGAAAAACAACTTCTTTGGAGCTTCCGACGCACGCACTTTGTAAACGTTTAAAGTTACGCTAAACTGATATCGGAATTAAACCACAATATAAGTTCGTATAATAGGTCCCAGAGCATAGATATATATATATATATATAAATATATATATCTTTCAACAACCTTAAGCAACTCATTAATTCCTTTTTTTATGGTAATCAAGTTTTTTAAAAAATAACGTAAATATTTCAGAAGCCCGCTTTATAAACATGGTGAAAATCTTTATCCGAATAAAAATACATTATTCATCACAAGTATTTCTTTTTGAACAAATTTTGTCCTAGACGTCATTTGATTTCAATGAATATCTTAGAAGATATGATAGTTTTAAAACAAATTGACAGTCGTGACGCGGACGACTCCACCAATAAGGGAAGCATTTTTTCCTCAAATTAACGCAGGTGAAATCGCAGCTTATATAAAAATATAATTTATAATAAAACTACCTATAGTCTACCAATTCACACTTGGCTAGTGGAGTGGACTACGGCCCATATACCACATATTGTGAGTGAAGATCCGAGCCCAGCAGTGGGACAGTTATGGGTTGCGTCTAGGAAACCAATGGTTTATTTATTTATTGTCTTACGATAATCAAAACGGTTACACCTATTGCATTAATTATAGGCACGACAGTTATGCTTCTCGCTGGTAAAACCTCATGCATACTGACAATATTTCCGGCCATTCACCTGCAAAGAAATCACACCCACGGAATACATCCAGAAGAGCATTAAGTTTGGTGAGAACGCGGGGAATAGGAAAGTAAAATCTCGCGACCGTGAGCGCCGTGGACGTAGTGAAGGGTTTATGTTTGCGCGAACGGGAGTAATTATTAGGCACAGAGAATCGACACAACTCGTTACTGACGTCTGGAGCATCTATTCTACCACGGAAAATTTTACAGGGGGTGATCAGATCAGGTGATCCCAACAAACTTCTAATGAGAACTGATAAATTATGAGTTGTAACCCAAGCAGTGCAGAAGAAAGTTGGTAGGATACAAGTAGGGATAGTATCCAATCGCATGTTTGTAAAAATATCGCAGGAAGGTTTTTTAAACTTTCTCTAGTAGCAGCTTGTAGGTGATCTGATAGTAACTCTTAACATAGGCACTAATTTCACTAGGCACTAAAGATTAGACGAATAACGAAATCCAAGGCGCTTTTGGGACTCTTTCGTCAGAGCTATCACATGGTCACGAAATGTGAGTTTTACGTCAAACGCGACACCTAGGTCTTTGAAGATGCATGGCCTAGTCAAAACATGGTTGTTTATTTTATATTGACCCTCTAGGGATGCCTTTTTCTTACTAAATGTCACCATATAACATTTGTCCGTGTTAAGGTCCATTCTATTCTCAACACCACTGTAAAACGGAGTCTACGTCTCTCTGCATTGCTATGCAGTCGGCATATGATTTTATCTCGGTGAAGAGTTTTAGATCGTCAGCGTTAAGCAAACATTTGGTGTGATTGATGACTATAAGCAGGTCGTTCATCATGATCAAGAACAGCAAAGGCCCCAAAAGTGAACCCTGACTGACTCCGGAGCGCGTATGATAGGGTCGAGACTCGTAAATACCGAGCTTAACATACTGCTGGCGGTCACGAAGGTAATCTGCA
>DWJZ01006162.1:0-13299 GCA_018249125.1 Asbolis capucinus
CTTCGTAAATATGATCATGTCTCTGAATTTCGTTCCAAACTTAAGCTTCCTGTTCGCTTTCGCCGGAATGCTCATTTACTTTCTGCCCTGTACTCTGTGCTGTTCAACCCGTTAGCCCCTTCCTATCTCCGTGATAAATTTTAGTATCGCTGTCTATCTCATGGTCACTTACTCCGCTCTTCGTATAACCTAACTTTACTTTAATTTTTTTTTTAATGTTTAAAGAACACTATCTTGCTTCTTAACCTCTTATATTTTCTTCAACTTTTTTTTATCTGTGTATTTGTGCCCCGCTCAATAGCGCTCAATAGCATATCAATGCTATTTCTTTATGTACGCCTATACCTATTTTCCTTCTCTTGCTGTTTTTTCTTCGTTATTAGGTTGCCTGGAAGAAATCGCTTTAAAGCGATAGGGCCGCCCATTGTTCCGTTTTCCTTTATTATGTGTTTATTTGTATCTCTTTGTGGTGTGCAAACAATAAACTGTTTAATAAATAAAAAATGATTAAATATTTATTAGAAACTGAGTATCACTTGCTTCAGCAAAGAAAAACGTCCTGAGAAAACTTGCACAACTGAGAGATCTCCATAAAGTTCTCGAAGGTGAGTGAATTCTACCAATTTGTACTTGATCAGAATGGTGGACTATGGTCTAGAACAGTCACATTGTGACAGAAAACGTAACAGTAGAACAGTTATAGGTTGCAATGGTAATGTTGACTAAGCACCAATCTCTTAGAGGGCTACTGAATCATGTTTAAAATGTCACTGACTTTTTCTCTTGGAGAAGCTCCTAAAAATGCAATTAATCTTTGGTGTCAAAAAGTGCAATTCCTAATTCGTCTACATATTTCTGTTACTAGGTACCTCCACTCAGACCTAAAAACACGAAGAAAACAGTGTCTAAAAAGCGGAAAAAAGCCAAATTGATCAAGAACACTTCCTAGTTTCTTCTCCAAAATATTTTAACATGCATTGAAGAATAATAAATCATATGAATAATTTAAAACCCATCTACATTGTAAACACGAAACCAATCAACGCAGAGTCAGATGCTTCACGCAGAGCTATTCATAATATTACCGAACAGGAAATATAAATCTCCGTACCTTGTGATATCCCGTACTTTGATTGCGTCTGCAATTGGTTTTAACTTGTTATCAGTATCATTTCTCTCGTGACGGTCGAAAGGGAACTGTGAGCACATTGGGTCACGACTGGCTCGGTACTCGAAAATGTTAACGAGCTTGCAAAGGAAAGTGAACTAACCATTGTTCAAGAACAGGTGCTACGATGGGAGATAGCTGGCTTCATAATCCTACACCCACTTGTATTATTGTTACTCGTATCATAAATTTATTATGTAACATGTCTAAATTATGATTCTTCTTTCATCTGGCCGCATACAACTCTACGGATCTATCTGCTCTTATGTTATGACTGTTTTGTTCGCTTTGTTATTCGACTTTTAGACATTTCATTCATCTGCTGATATTACATTTTGATAATTTTATATAATTATATCTAAACCTATTAAAACACCAAGGGTTTTGAAAAGTTTTCGACATCGTTTTAGTATATTTCGAAAATCGAATTAAATTCAGGTTTAAGTTTGATGTTCTGAGTGCCCTTCTTTATTAAGCGTCGGTGAAGCTTTTCCTCATCTTCATGGCCAGGAATGACCAAAAGGTATGGTACCACCCGTAAGGCGAAAACAACTCTATAAATTTAGTGACAATACTCTGATAATATTATTTATTCATCTAAATCAAATAAATACTTGATGCTCCAGATAAGTCTGAAAACAGTAATTTTGAGAACACCGTACTTGTATCATGCACCTGTCAAATTCAAAGGTCATGCAAGCCTAATCTGCGTGTAACAGGCTTTATTTGACGTTCACATCTCGCACGATGAGATTGAGACATCGGTATACAATTATCCAGTACCAAAGCACTATCGAGCTTGTTGCGAGCATAACGAAATGCCATTATACGCAAATCACGAAGCGATAAGCGCGAACTGCGGGATAGGAAAACTGATTCTTTGATGATTATCATAACATGTCGTAACGTGACGTGAAGAAACCAGTGTCACATAATTGTATACGTTGCGGTTAGTAAAGATAGTGACATCACACAAATTAAAAGAACCAACGTAACTTGAGTAATTGAAGTACAGAAGTGATAAAAAAATTCAAAGCAGACGTCAGTTCATACTAAACATTCATCTTAAGCTGCCCTACCACGCAATTTAGGTAAAATGAAGGGATTTGAAGCATTTAAATGAATTATGAAGGGCAATACTCAAAGTGAACTAAAAGCGTTTTTTAATGTTTGGCATAGTTCATAAAGTCTTTCAGGAAGAATCTAACGCAATCTCAGGAAGGATGTGAATATCTTTAATGTTTTTGACCTGTAGCTATTAAAGACAGTAATATGATATCCTTTTGACATAATTCTACAAGACCAACTTTTGGGAACTCTCCATAAACAAAGCAAAGACTTGAAAAATTGTAACCTTTATCATATTATATCTACCTTTACCAATAATTCTTCAGTGATCGATCTTCCTAATTCCCACTTGCCGTAAGTATTTGCGGAGTAGTACCGCAGTTCATAAACTGACAAATGTCTTCCAGCATGAAGTTGTCGTATCTCACGTGTTGTGATCATGGCCGATAAATTATGTCATCGTTGCCGTATAGAGAGTAGATGAAATGTCGCCAAGACGTGTTCCGGTAGCGACATAAATCGTTCGAGATATAGCTCTCGGAAGCTTAATGTTACGAGACCCATCGACTTTCATCAAGGAAATCTCTATTACTAATTACAGGGCACTGTCACGGTTTTAGGAATGAATTATTTATTTATTATTATGAAATATTAAAACTGTTGTGTAATTTTACTCATAGATGTCTTTTGACACATTATTTTACTCATGAAGAAATTTCATCACAAAAAAGAAAACATTTAGAATAAAATAGTATACTTTTCTTCTTCAATTTAAAAATCATATTTTAATCTTAATCTCTGATAAAGACATCTACACCTATTTTTTTATCCAAAATTTTATAAAGGAGAAAAGAATTCAAATATATTTTTATTAGTAAAACCACCCAAACCTTTAAATGACAAAATTTACAATTTATTTATCAATAACATCGGCCATTGTGGCGCAATTTCGCATTTACGATCTCATAACATCACAAGTGGACCTGTTGTAATTTCACGAAGGTACGTTAAGTTGCGTGAAGTGAAAACTTTCAATTTCATTACTCTCTTCAGAAATGACGCATAGCTTAATAGCGCCCTTTCGCCAATGAAACAGACAATACGGAGTCGAATTAAATAAACCGTTTGGTTAAAGTCTAGATATTTCTGTATCCAAAGCCTAAAATGGCGAAGAAAGTTGTGCAGAAACGTGTTCGGGACTACGCCCTGTAGGCCATAACTCAACTATCGTAGATCGACACATCTAAGATTTACTGCCGCTGTACAAATTTATTTGTAAGTCATTCGCTAGTTGGTTTCTTGTCGTGTTCTGTTCCCTCAATACAAATAACGATACACGCTCCTTATTAATCGGCATAATAAATAACACTGCTCTGCTAATTTGTAATATTTTATTCTGTTACAGGTACTACTTGATATTCCTGCCGACGTGCACGCTAGTGTTAGTAAAAGATGGTGTAACTGACGTATGTTTTTTTAAATTCCGCTATATATACTGACACGAAACCATGGGCGTATCCAACTCTTGACCCGGGGGGACAAGGGATGCAAGCTTAGTGATTTTAAATTCTAACTAAATACTTTTTAAAACACAAGTCGGGATTTTTTCTTCGTGTATCGTCTAAATTTAATTGCATTATTTAGTTTTTTTTTCTAGTTTTTGTAGGGACGCTTTATTGTTAAATTTTTACTTTCTATAAGTGAGCTTTTGTTTCCTACGACGAAATAAATGCATTTCATTTAATTTCAATTTCATGAAACACTATACTATATTATACTAAACATATGCTAACATACTTTAAAGTCTAATAAACATATCAAGTATCACCATTATTATATATCCCTGTCAATTCGATACGGATCATTCAGTTGTCAATAGATTTGACAGGTATAAAAAATATTTCATATATGATTTAATCAAACGCAATATTGAGCTTTCACCAGTAGCAGCATGCGAAATTGGATAGGTTATATATAATGCCAGTTAAAATTAAATGTTTATTGTATTACTATTGCGGTTAGTTTGGAAAATATTTGTGAATTTGAGAAGACAGTTTTGGATTGTTTTTAATTTATAAAGTTTTGATTTAATTTCATTGTAATTAATTGTACTTACATATGGGTATGAATATAGGTACTTATTATATGTAAATGAGTTCTAGTATATTTTTCATTAGTGTTCGATGTTTACAACTTTTTTGTCTAATATTAAACCTTGATTAATTGAATCTACTTGGTTCAAAAAATTTCATTTATGAGTTTTTGTAGAATTTTATTGCTTACGTCTTAAAGCAGTGGTCAGCAACCCGTGGCCCGTGAGCCACATATGGCTCGTAAGACGCTGTGGTATGGCCCGCGCAATGATCTTTGATGATCGTAATACAAGCTCAAAAATCACCTCAAATATATTTCATAACAATAAATGTAGTCGAAATACTAAATGCATATATTACATATGATGTGACCTAAAGTATACAATTTTCTTATCATAGTTAGAATATATAAATACATATATATGTATATAGATATTTGTCCGGGACACATTACATTTAATATAATTATATATATGTGTATATGTGTATATATATATATATATATATAAATACCGATATTATAAAGAGATTTTACAGTTTTTTTGAGGAAGCTTCATAACTACTAGGCCAATTTGAATTAAAATCTTGCGTTATCCCTGATGCACACAGACTAGTGGATAAATAAATATATTATGTTATTTTACAACTTTACCATCAACCACGTAACATGCTGTCCTTGACCCGTCACCAACCGTTTCCCTCATCAGAAAGTCTTAAGCAAATAAACACAGTACCTACTGCGGTGCCATCAACGCTTTCTAGCTTAATTTGCAAATATAATTTCTACTTTACAAGCTGCGTTGAGCTTCTATTGAATACTCGTATTTTGTTACCCTGTAGCTTAGTTGTTAGCTTGCGAAGTGCAGGATCTCGGGTTCGATTTCTGAGGTAGTAATTTATGTATTTATAACGTGTACTTATTTGTTCAGTCCTTATTGGTATTACTGTAAGAAGAAAATGGTAATAGAATTTTTAATTTCCGCTTACAGCTTTGCCTGCATGTTATGTTGATAAGAAGTTGTTCCAGATTACAATCTATTTCTGTCTTTCATTCAGATCAGGTACTTAGCTTGAAGGAGTGACAAATATTCATCCCAATAAACTTATTTATAATAGGTACTCATAGGATAGGATAACTCCAGAGTAAAATGCCTAGGCATTAAGTCCGCCAATTATAAACAATTCCAATAAATTGAAAATAATGTGAACGGCAGAGGCCATAGTCAACCACGCTGGCCAAGTGCGAATTGGTGGACTTCACACACAGTTGACAACTTTATGGACTGCAGGTTTCTCGATTTTTCCTTTCACCGTAGCAAGTGATAATCAACTTCAGATACGCACATAACTTTGGAAATTAGAGAAGAAAAAAATGCGCGGCTTTGAACCCAGAACTTTCCGTTCAAGAGATCAAAATTCAAACCACTAGGCTATCACTACTGCTAGTGAGTAAAATAAATAGTAACTCATGCAACTCACATACAATATTCCCAAACCAAAATCACTTGTCGTCTAATTAAATCTGAGCGGTGTCTGCAGACCCACGAACACATAAATCGACCGAACATAATATTATGTTTCTGTCTTGCTGTCTTGAACCACGGCATTATGCGCCATTTTATAACGGCACCGTATACAGCCGCCTATTACGGTGTCTGACGTTAACTGTTAATGTTTCATAATTAATTTTACAGCCCTTTAACAGTTAGAGATATTATAGCTTGTGTCGATTGTTAGTTATCGGAGAGTTAGGCGAGCTGGTGGTTGGATGGTGACTGCTTGTGCCAAAAATTATGAGTGTGATGTTCATGAGTTCTCAGAACTAAAGTATGTAAAGTAAAGATGGTAAGGTAAAGTAAATTTAGTGACTAAAGTAAGGTAAAGTGAAGTAAGTAAAAAAAAAGTAAAAATAAACTAAATTAATGTTAAAAAAAGATAAAGTGATGCAAGTAAAACCGTCTTTCTCAGTTGTTACCATTAGTCTTTAAACTCTGTCAGGTCCTTCGAATGCCATAAAAACATGTAACAGTTGTGTTGGCCACTAACTCCTCCGCATTAGAGCAGCGTAGCTTTAGGTTATGAGGAGAAATCCATGTTCATAATAGGCTATTGATGGATTGAAGCGAGGATAAGAAATGTAACAATACAAATAACAATTTAATATTACAAGTATCTTTTTATCGACAGATTGTTATGTAACCAATTATACAAAAAGTTTCCCTTGATTGTTTATTGTAAAACATGACCAGATAAGACAAGACTATACAAAACCTTTAATAGTTTACGAAACAATATTGACTTTCATAAGGTAACGTTTTATATCAGTACTTGTAGGCCAGGTTTTGCTCGGCGTAATACGTAACACCATTTATCGACATTTCAGAGAAGAAACAAATATGACCTTTTTATTTTTATATTCTGCAAAAATTCAAATTACTGACTCGGAAATCCTTCACTTACAATTTTCATCGTAACATGACTATTTTCTAGATAACAGGTCGGCAACCTTTTTCTTATTATAAGGGCCACAACTGTTAAAAGTATATTCGGAAACCATACCACTGTTTCAGAAAGGTGCTATTTTGAGGGAAAAAAACGGCGAAAGGAACTCTATAACCTCAGCCTCAAGAAATGCCAAAAGTTGCGGCGGGTAATACGGTCTGTGTGCGCCGCGCAAAACCTCTCAGAGATGACGAACCAATGACACACGTGCCATTTAAAATAGCAAAATAGGTTTTAGGCGTTATTAAGTTAATTGGTTGCCACTGACCTTTTAATGTCTCTTCTGCTATATTTCACGCCAAACGTTAGTTAAAAAATGTATGGGAATTACGTTTGATACAGAAAAATATGACGTTTATTTTTCCTTATTAAATGTGTTCCTTACAACTTTAACTAGCGTTTAGCATTGCCGCCGACAAAAGAACCCGAAAAATGTGACGAAAATATGCCACCCGAATAAAGTTACGTGAGTGAGTGCAATGGCATTACAAAGTCAAAATTATTTGATACGTCTATGATTACATACACACGTTTGTCTTATTGTAACCGGGGCGCGTTGCTACGCATGAACTCATCAACTACATGTATAGTATTGGACATGTATAATATAGGATATGTATAGTATAATATAGGATATATGTATGTATGTCCGACCGATATAATTTTGGCTACAAAACCTATTCCAGAGAATCTGAACAACTTTGCTAAAGGCGTCGGTGCTCTATATCCTACCATTTAAGAGTCTATTAAGGACAAACAAACAAACTTACAAACATTCATTTATATAAATAAGGATTACAGATTTCTTTAAAAGATGGCATGTTGAGGCATAAAGATTCGCCCCCTGCCTCATCAAATCATTTTTGTTCTTTACTTAAGAGAAAAGGGGAATTAACACATTCAACAAAACGTAATACGAGACATATTTCAAGTTAACAGCTTCAAGATTGTATAACTCCAAGCTGTCCTGCCGACGTGCTCTTTAATTGCATCAAGTGCATTGAATATTACTTAACGAGGCTGATTCATCATGAGGTCTTTGTTTTGAATGTACAAACTAATTAGTTCGTGTAGATATTGCACTTAGGACTTTCTCCACCAATCCGCATTGGATCAGCGTGGTGGAGTATGCTCTAAGGAGGGTTACCTCCTCAGTATGCCCGTGCTCAGTAGTGACTTTGATTTAAGATGTTACTTACAGTATAAATATTCTTTCTGTAGCGAATGCTTTGCCATCAACAACGTCTACAGATAGAAAAAAATAAATTATAACCATTAAATCAACTTATTTGCAACTTTTTTCTAATTGCTTTCATACCACTGCTGGGCTCAGGTATTCTCTCACAATGTGAGAGGTAAAGTCCAAAGTCCACTACGGCCGATTGCGGATTTGTACACTTCACTCCTGAATTTCTCATGGGAAATTCTTCAAAGTGAATTGATGTTTTTCTTCCCCAAACAACTCCATAATTATTTTTAATAGGCACATGGCTTTGTAAAAACGAGATACGTGCATGATGCATCTCTCGGGCGTACGGAAGACCAACGTTCCAACCAGGGGAGCAGCACCGCTGTAAAAACCGTATCAAAGATATGGGGCCCTCCGGTTACAGGAGCCCCCTAACGTTAGCAAAAAATAGTAGTTGTCCCTTAATCTCGTGCTTCCCGAGAACATTTTCCTTTTCATTTGGGTGTTCATTCGGTTCAAATCTTTGGGATATCTCTACTTTACTCCCCACAACGACATAATTTTATTGCTTTGGCATAAACTCAAAATTTAACAAACGAAATAGTCACGTAAATGTAAAATAATACGATTATTTGTTTCATTAACCAACTGTTAACAAGATGGCGGCAGTATCTTTAAATCTAATTAAAGTTTAAATCTTCACAAAGGGCAATAAATGTTCCTATAGCCCATTTAACTCGAGATGTACAATCAGTGTAATGTAGTATCTCTTCGAGTCTCACGATTTCCGCGTAAACTCTAGTTTATACCTTCTTTTATGAACTGCACGATACCCAAATGATACTTCATTTGATCGCTTTACTTGAATTCTGTTCTTTGAGATTATTATTTGGCTTTTACTTTTATAATGTTTTATGGTTCTGCTCTCCTTGATTTAGGACTGTATAAGCTGTATAAAGAAGCGGTCACAACCCGGCGATTTGTGATTATTTTAAGTGATGAAAATATTTAACCAACCGACTCGGTCGGTCACCATCCGGTGCCCGCTAGTGGCAAAAATCTTAGCGCTTATTAAACACATAAGCGCCGTTGTACCGGTTGTAATCAGGTAGTTATTGTTAAGCTAAGCAGGCCTTCTGGTTACACAAAATCTTTCGACACATGGGTTGGTCAGTTTTAATACTCCTCAGTAATAGGGAGAGACCTGCACTCAGCACCTACCTAATAAAAAAATTATTGTGAACTAGCTTTTATCCGCGACTACGTTCGCGCGGTACAACCTCCATCTTAACTCTCCATAGTCAACAATACGTGTGGTGCATGAATAAGCTTATATCTTCCATATTGAAGTATTTTCATCCGTCATTTCAACTCCTCCAAGCCTTTTTTGGCGATAAAAAGCAGCCTGTTTTTCTCCCAATTCAATTCTACGTCTGTACCAAGTTTCTTTAAAATCGGTTAAGTACTTTAGGCGTGGAAAGGTAACAGACGGATAGAGTTACTATCGCATTTATTTGAATGACTAGAAATTTCTCTCGCTTCGCTTCGGAAGAAAATAGAATGAAAACTAACCAGTAATCCATCTCGTAATATTAGCTGCAATTGTCTAAAGTGGCCCAGTGATTTCAGAGTTGCCATACAAGTTAAGCTATTATCCCATAGGGAAAAGTTTTCAGTATCCCATATCCGTTGTTCTTACATAAGCTACCGACATGCAAATTTCATCTAAATTGGTCCATTGGTTACGGATTTGTCATACTCATTTAAACCTGTTATCCTGCGGGAACAAAGCCATTTCCTGAAATAAAACCTTCCTATAACATTCTCTGGTTTTAAACGTCGATTATACCAAGTTTCATCTAAATTTGTCCAACGGTTTTTGCGTGAAGCTCGAAAAGACAGACAGATAAATCCAAAAAAATGTTTTTTCTCTATACTGACAACTCTCTGCATCAATTTGTTTCAATGAACAGAATTGACCCTGTTACAGTTATATTATTAGATTAGATTAGTATGGATTAGATTTCCAGTTCTAAGGAAAAATTCCGTACTTATCTAGAAATATGCATGCTTTACACAACTCAAAATTTTAGTAAATAGATAGAAAAATATTTTCTAATATCCATATTAATAAATTAATTTAGTTTGAACCCAAGTGAAGTAGCGAATTCAGTTATAATAAACAGCGCATCTTATTTCACGTTGAAATTTCGTACACGATTATAAAAATATACATACATTAGGTAATAACTATAAATAACTTTTTAGGAACTTGTTTTACTGTCAAAATTATAATATACAAGTTACTTTCAACTTTCGAATAGTTTAGTATTATCACAAATTTACAGATCAAATGCGAACAATCTCTTTGGTTTTTTTTTGGTTTTTTAGCCAGCCTGAGTATATAAAATTTTAACCTCCGATGCAAAGTGCTAAAGTTTGATGTATCTGTGGCATGTAGCTCCCAAAAAGACAAAAAAGTTTTTATTGTTCAAAAGACAATTCGGTCCAGTGTTTACAATTCTTGAAAATATTATAAGCCGTTTAAATATTCTAGTTGAGAGGTACTTTTTGATGCATTCACGTGGGCAATTCACAAACGGACAAACAGATGAGAAGGCAATCGAATCGAATCTAACAATATACCTTCTAATGCTATTCTGACTAATATTTTTCCTATTAGAGTTTTTGATAAACTAGCCAATATTGTTGGATAAACATTCTTTTCAAATCGTGGCCGAGGTATAGATATTCCAATAGAGTAGAATGTGACGACAACAACCGGGACTGACGGCATTACATGTCCTCTAAAGCATGGAAGCGTTCGTGAATTTTTTGCCACTAGCGGTTACCCATCCGCCTACCGAACACGCCCGTTGTTGCTTAATTTTTCGATCTCTTATAATCAAAACAAACCGCCAGGCTATGAATACTTGTCAATAGCAGAGCATCTGACGGTATGTAAGGGAAGCTAGTATACATAAATATGAGCCTAATGTTCCATGAAAGTAGCAACTTCTAATGTATTATGAAAGTAGAACATACGATAGATGAGCTCTTCTCTTCCGATATTCTTCATAATGCATTTAATTTCTAGGTCTTGTGTACTAGACGGCGAAAGGCTACATGAGGTAAATTCTTAATAAGTATCGAATTGGCATGTAACCAAAATAACTCAGTCACTATGTGAATTACATATTACTATAGAAAGTGGTTTTTTACACAAATTATTTCGAATTCTATTTTTTATTTTATTCGGAAATGTCAATAACTGTACATAAGTCTGCTGAATTTTATAGAAACCAGACTAAACGAGGATTGTTTGGTCGCCATCAAGTGAAAAACATTATAATTACGTAGGTATAACATTCGAAATTCAAATAGTCTCGATTAGCTAGAAGTCCGATTATTGGTTGCCTAAACTGTTTGATTTAAGAAAAACAGATGAATTCATTTATTTTACGCACTATTTTGATTTATCATTTGATAAAAATACTGTAATTCAAATATCTATGCAGTTTTAAATAATAATAATAAAATCTACACAAACTAAACCTCAATATTTTAAAAAGGTAGTTCTTTTTAAGCGAATTCAAACCAAGAAGGAGGTTCTCTAACTATTATTTTTTTAAGAGACATCTGATGTAGTTTTTGAGTTCTCCACAAGGTACATTTAATCATTCTATTCCCGTATTCAAATTTTAATAGCAGTCATAGCCTAGTGGTTTGACCGTTGGTCTCACGGTAGAGAACCGAGCCCAGTAATAGGACAGTTATGATGAATTTTATTACTTGTCGATGTTATTTGAAGCTGACTTTTTTAAATGACGAAAAATATAGTTTTTTTTTACTTGACGTTTACAAAGTTCAAAACGACTCAGAAGTCAAAAACCATTTTTTAACATCGACTAGTCTCCGTCTATTTCCTCCTCGTTAGATATCATTTTATTGATAGAAAATATCACTCGATACTGCTTCAAAGAACTGCAGCTCTCGGAAGTACGAGAATTGCAATCAAATAGATCTACAATACTTCGATACTATTTCTATTCGCCTTACGTCACGAACCAGTCCGGAAGACCTACAGTTATCTGCATAACCCAGCATGCCAATAAATTTGCAACTTATTTACTTGCAACTGCTGTACAAAGTAGCAGCATTATTCAGGTTCAGAAGTAGTTCGATTGCAATCAGCTGGAATTTGGTATTCATATTTTTATATTAATTCTATCAACTCAACTCTATATGATTGGAATTAAATTGTCATTTCGTTGACGAACTACTTTCTGACTGATATCATTTATATAACTTTCGCTACAATAGAACTTCAACTCTATATGATCGGAATACAGTTGACATTTCGTTGACGAACGACTCTCGGATCGATGTCGTTGGGGTGCAGTTGAAAGCCGATTGCGATTCTAAATATCAAATGGCGTTTTAACGACAAAGTCGCTACGATATCGCTACGACTTGTGAAATGAGAATTGGCCGGCAAGTGTCTTGTTATCAGTACGGAACGACATGAGAAAGTTTCCCATGAAACTCAACGATATCCATAAAACGATGTATTTTAGGTTAACTACCGCTTAAAGTCTACATTAAGCTTAGTTGGTATCTTGCCTGTAAAGCTTACCTATATAGTGAAAAGAAGCTAATAAATACAACATAGAAGATTTGGTTTTACGAGAATTTTAGAAAATAATTTAGAAAATAATTATTTATTTTATATTGTTTGTATTAGCAAATAGTATTTTTTATTTTGTTTTTAACACAAAATAATGAAATTTAGGAGATTTTTTATCGAGTCCAACCCAAACATCGTCTGTTACATAAACATGCACCCAGTTATCAAAATCGGACCCCAAACCTCACACACTCACTATCACCAAGGCTACACCGTTCAAATTGTACACATACAAAACTAACCTAACGTTACTTCGTAGTCTCATTTACCCTGTGAAATTGTCCGTACCAAGATCAAAAGAGCGCTTACCGAGGAACTGGAATTATCTCGAGTGTATCGAATCGATTATCATTCGATTCTCGCGATGCATCAGTGCACCGCGTCGAGCTCGTGACCACGCCTTTTAACTTTAGTTTAATTCAAGCTTAGTTTATCTTAGTCGATGTATACACAATCGTGGTCAAATGTGTTTCTAAACGACACCTTATGTATCATACGTTGCAATAAATAATCAGGCCGGTTGGTCTAGTGGTTAGTGAACCTGACTGCTACACCGAAGGTCGTGGGTTCGATTCTCACCCAGGTCAAACTT
>DWJZ01006163.1:0-13298 GCA_018249125.1 Asbolis capucinus
CTTTTGTCCTACTAATATTATAAATAATAAATAAATATCTTTGGATAACCCATACATGGCCATCTGACCCCAATCTAAGCGTTAGCTTGTACTATGATGATCAGACAACTGATAAACATACATATATATTATTTAATACATACTTATATAAATATTTTTATACCCAGTCACAAAGAACAAATATTCCTGGGCAAAACAAAAAAGTTTAAGCTGGGTGGGAAACGAACCCACTACCTTCGATTTAGCAGTCAGGTTCACTAACCACTAGACTAGACCAACAAGCCTATCAAATTCAAAAATGCCAAAGTTTATGTGGATGGATGGATAGATTTTCATTATTGTTAATGGTACATTAAGGTTTTGTTGATTAAGACAAATTGGATTCTTTGCTTTGTCTTTACATTGTTGGAGTACTAAATCAATTCTTCAATTAACCCGAGAATATTACGAAATATATAAGTCTCATTCATATGCCTATCATCAGATGATATTAATCCAATAGTTTTGAGCCGTTAGTTTTAGCCGTATTGGGGCGGCTTAGAATACAATCCCATGCTGGCCTACCATGGTGTCTTAAAAATCTAGTACTTTGAGTCTATTACTTCGTTCCTGGCAGGCAACGCATCAGTAACACACCAGTCTGGTGTTATGATTGTCCATGAGCGTCGATGATAACTTACCATCAGGTAAACCTTCTGCTCGCTTGGCTGTTTATCACATAAAAAAATCAAAAAAACTAAAAATAATATTGAAGAATGTTTTCAAATCAAAAGGGACGCCGGCATGGAAAACAGTGAAATATAAAAAACTTTACAAAATGAATAAATACAAGACCGTAAATTTACGTTGTGATCAAATACTTTCGCAGAGTACGCCTTAATGACTATTAATTAGCATTCAAGCACATGAATGCGACAGGAATGTTGATGCCACCGCACAGCATAATCAGCACACTCCTGTCAGTTGCGTGTCCTACAAAAAGCAGCGATTTATGTAATCGTTTTAAATGATGCTATAAATTAACGTTTACATCTATATTAGAAGCGAGAAATAAATATTGCTTTGAAGATACATCTCCATGACAATAGTCTATTCCATTATTAAGAAATGAAGAAGTAGAAAAACCATAAGTTACATGTTCAGTATATTCACCGTGATCCCTAGTACAGGATGATAAAAATAAGGAAACTTTATCAATGTATATAATGCAAAAGAGGTTCTTACAGAACGTATCATAAAAACTACACTAATATTTCCTAAAATCGAATAAAGGATAAATAGGAATGGTTGAGCTTCGTTGATACAGGTTGAGTTGACATATAAGGAGATATATGTCGTAAGATATAGTAACTACAAAGTTTGCTAGGCTAACAAGACAAATTACTACTAAACACAAGATTATTAGCGACTCATGAAACTGCCATAAAATTTCTTGACAGAATACCAGGAGAGCGAGCAGTAAGTGGAAGGTATTTACTCTCGGCCTCGTCTTGTTTACAGTTGTGCACACACGAGCGCCAGCGTTGACAGAGCCACGAGGCGCGGGCGCCGGCAAGACGCCGCGACGTTTGGATAATTCATAAGACCCTCCATCGTGCTACTGGCCGATTCGCGAAGCGCTCGACTTCCGGACTCCCTTATCGGTACTCCGAACCCACCTAAAAAGGCAGAGTAATAAGTTTAAACGACGATTGGAGTATTTTATCTCTGACGTATGCCGCTGTTCAAAAAAGTACTGCGAGTCCCGTACCCTGTCGCGTATGAGCCACATATTTACGACACTCGAGTATAAATCGCAAAGATTTCGTTTGCTCCGTTGATTTATTACCGCATTTATTTCAAAATAACTCTTTCCGTCGCCGCCACCCACGACCCGAATTTTCGATACCGACTCGATTTAAATTTTGTGTGTTGTTTACGCTGATACCTTCGACGGGGCTCATTAAATTCTATTTACGTAATCGTCGCCCGCAAACAAAACATTAGTATGCCGCATCGGCATCGCGTTTCCCTAAACTATCACTTTGTCCATAGTTTCGTAACTTATGATTAGATAGAGAACTCAATATGGCGACATACCACATTGCAGAAAATACTTTATCATTGACAGGTCCTCAAGTATCGTTTTTCTTAACTATTTTAATAGGCAAAGCCAATCATTAAGAACTCGAGCTTCATGATACTAATTGGTCACCATCGCCCATGCACTTCAGAAACACCAAGACATCGCTGATGTATTGTTGACCTAAAAAAAAGCTTTCAAGGCTCCAGGCAGGACACACTGAGAAGTTTAATGTCTGGTTCAAGCAAGAGGATGATAGGAAGTAAAAAACCCAAAACAAATTCGTACCATCAAACAGATCACCTTCGGTAATTCCTTGCAACACCCTGGTAGAATGTGGTTACAAGTTAAGTCTTCTAGACCACCCGAAAACAGATATTATGTAACTATCCCAGAATTATGAAAGTGAAATGAAACAGTAAGATTTTGTGGCAATTACTCACTATTGACTGGATCTGTCGCAGGTGGCGCAAGGTTAAAACAACACTTACGTACACTGGAGGCGAACCACTTAGCCGTACATGATTATTTCTATTATAGCAGTACACCAATTATTTCCTTTTACAGAAACTGTTTGCAAGCCAGTGATATAATTGTAGTACATTTACATATTTGGCGGATTAACCATTGTTATAACAAATAATAATCATTCCTAAGGGTTATCCCCTGTACGTCGTATGTAGGAGTTATATTCAAGACAGAATTTCAAGTAGGTAGTAAAGAAAATATAGACTTAGCAAGGTAATAAAGAAAATATAGGCTTTTTTCAAAGGAACCATAATTAATGTTATAAAGGCGCAAAATAAAATCTGTACACAAAAAAATTACACAACAAGATTTTTAAAACAAGGCCATCAATAAATTAAATTGTTCTTGAGACAACCAAGACTTGGGATAACTTCATCATGGCGGGCCTCGAGAATATTAGAATTTTCCTGTGAACTATCTTGTCAATTTGTATGGCATTTTTATTACAAACCATAGCACAAAGCGATAATTTTATTTTGACCTTTCTTTTTCTCCTTTTACCTCAAGCCGGCGACCAAGTATGTAATATTAAAATAACTAACATCCAAACATGAAAAACCAGAACAACATTACGACACAAATAAAATAGGACCACCGTATGCTGGTATGGTAAGACGAGATCGTTTCAAATAGTTTGAAGAAAAAAGATAATTGCGCATCTCAAATTTTATGGTCATGTCTCTTTCGTCCGAGGAAGGACGACATTGAGCCGGGAACATGACACGATGTTGAGATTCAGTTAATTTTAATGGTACCATATTCGCGGTGAATAAAAAGTAAGGTTGCTAAGAATCGCCATTTAGGACCGCTGGCGCCAAGCCCCGTTGCTTTTGTTGGTCCAAGATGTGCCGCAACAAAAATTATCATATTTCACCGTGACGCGTTTACGTTAATGCGATCTCTTCTCTCTCTACAAAAATTAAACGTAATTTAAATTCAGAACGACACAAAAAGTACGTGAGAGCTTCGCAGTACGAATGTGTCGTTGGCTACTCTCCGCTAGTTTACAGTAACTAGTAATGTAATACAAATCGAATTACATATGCAACGTTTGTTCTTATTATGCAGCAAATTAAAGCGATGTACAGTACACAATACAGTTTGTCCGCTATTGCGAATATTGAATGTTATGGTATTGTACATAGAATGTACAAAAGTGTGTAAAAAATTAAGAGTTTCGAGGTGTGTCAACTTTCAACTTAACACACGAAAAGAAATGTATAAGCAGGATTGGAAATGACTAATAATTGAACCAAAGTGACAAAAAATTAAAGAGAAAGTGGCAAGGTAAATTCGAGAAGGAACCGTTCTCAGTAACGTTGTTTCCGTCGTTGTATGGTCACGCGCTCTCGATTCCATGGCGGAGACAGTCGACGACGATGTTCGAACAAGAAAAAATCTACTTCGCCTAATAAGGACCTAGTACGTGCTTGGACACTACCGTTTGCGATTATCTCACGGCCCGAGGAACGGGGTCATGTGGGAACCAAATTGCTGCTTCTGTACATAATGACTGCTTTTAAAATAAATAACTTCGAGCCGCAGTCACGGAATCCTCTCGAGTCGTGTGAGATGTAAATGATAACGTTTTTTACGTCACCGCTGACGAAAAAAGCACGACGATGATGTGAAATTATTGCCACTAGTGGAAAATATAGTAGTTACGTTGAATAAAAATAACGTTTATATAGCTCTAACAGTAATTACACTAAGTTGAGACAAATTACATCCTTCGCAAGGTCTACAGACCTGCAAGAATAGACTAGTAGTGGAGCCGCTCAAATTATGAATTTTAATTAAAACAGCTTTATTACATTTTGTGATCAGGAAAGCGATCGCATACTAAATTTGTAATAAGCGTGCACACAGCCATTCGTATTCCATCGCTGTACTAATTACTCATGTACAGAAGTTGATCAAACTAGTATGAATAATAATCAACGTAGCTTGTTTGTACATATGTGGCATTAGACCGTTGAATGAAAATGACGAATTCTAGAAACTTCTCAGACTGGCGACAAACGAGCGAACGATAGTTAATATGGCTCAGAAAAAGGCAGAGAATGTCATAATGAAGTACAGGAAATTACAGAGGGGACAATCATAGCTAATAATAATGATTAGTTACAAAACATAGGGAGGATAGACCGGTGAACGTTAATTAACTTTAGCTAACGAAACCTGTTGTAAAAGCACAGCAGCACGGAATCGAGTTGCACCATTTATCAAAACTCGTAGGAGCTATTATCGTTTAAGCTAACGTAAAGGCGAGCTGTAATTGCTTACTTAAATGATTTTAATGCGCATTACATGCGCTGCTGTTCCATAGGTGAATATTAATTGTAGGAACCCAGCCTCGCCTGTGTAATCAACCACACATTAATTATATTTCAAATCTACAAATATTGACTCTTAATTTTGCATATAATTTTTAATAATATTATAAGCAGTAGATAGCCACAATTTATGACTTCGATTAATCAAAACGGACAAGGTAGTGATTCTAGTAAAATGATATAACTTAAGTTATATGATTGGAATAAATAGGAATTATTCAAAATAAAACGAACTCTTTCAGTGACATATGCTCCTGGCTCATGTTTGGATTTCTTTGAAGCAGTTTGATATGGTCTGGTGGTACTCTGTTGTCTTCGTAACCATCAGGAAATATAGATTTAGAACCAACCCAGTACGTTTAAAGTTTCGTGTATTGCTGTGTACCCCGACAAAATACACATTTTTAATATATTGTAATAAATGTATTGCCATATATCATGATCATAGACTGATATTTTTGTACAAAAATATATGTTACGCCTACCATAATATTTCATACAGCAATATAGAGGAAACCTCGACATATAAAAATTACATTACCGAAGCCGGGCAATAATCGGGTCCAAGTGAAATTATGATCTTATTAAACACGAATGCTCCTTCGAGCCGCGTATCGAGATGGTACGAGGCCCATAAACGAAAACGAACCGGTTTGTATTATCGATGGCAGGCGCGATAGGGGGCGAGGCGCCTGCCCGACGACCACCGTCGTCAGAATAATTGGACGCCACAGGACTTCACACCATCCTGCAACCATCTTCCGAAACGTACGCTCCTTTTCTTGCACCTTCCAAATTTATACAGGTCAGAAAGAGATAAAAACAACCCAGTCGGATTGTATTACAATAAATTGTTATAGCACTTGACTCTCCGAGCGTAGGAACCGAATCGATGTAATTTATGATACGGCCATGGAATTTGAGGACGTTGAATTTAATCGTAATGTTTAAATCGAACAGTTGCTTTGGGAAGATAGCGTAAGTAAACGTTGTCCCGTAAATCTAGTTATATCGACAAATGGAGATTGATTCCCAATTATCAATCATGATTTCATTCCAGATCGATATTACGTCGCGTCCGGGTTGTCATGCGATAAAGAGGGGACACACACACCTCGTAGCATCAATGGAAATACAGCATTACGGTTATTAACTTCAAAGGCCGTGACACGGTTGGATAAAAAATAATTCGTGAATGTTATCATTAAGTTCATATTCCACTGAGAGTTCGTCGACCGGGCGAGACGTCGCGGAATCTAGCAAGCGACGAGTATTTCGGTCCGAACGGATGCTCATAGGCTTCCTCGGCAGTAAATCCACAAATATATAAATAACCCAGCGTTTTATAACCCGGCATAAGTTTATGCAGACTTTTACGACGAGAGCAGTCGATAAGAACGTCCTTTACGAGTTCACCGATTACACTTATTCAACGAACGACTGCTTCGCCCGTACAAACATGATCTATGGACAATTTAGGGATATTCTGTAAATCGATGTCAGTAAGATTCAAAATATACACCGAAAGATCTTGTAAGACTGGGAGGTGAAGATTTAGGATTCTACTGACTGGCTGCAAGATACAATGTATCCGATATTTTAACATCTACAGAGAATCCAAGACAAAATTCCAAACCAACTTGCATGTTTACACCGCAGCCTCAAATAAACATAACATTTCAAAGAAGCCGATTTTACCGTTCAAAGAATTTCTAAGCGGTAAGTTAGCTTTGAAATTGAAATCCAAACAGCATTCAAACAAACCATGTTTAGTTTAATTACCAATGCATGTAACAGAAATATAAATATTTGATGTTCGTGCTAGCATGTTGTGGTAATAAAGAATTAATTAGCAAATCTTAATTTTACTAATAGTCCAAAACTAGAGACATTATATTAATAGTAGTTTGTATGTGTGAGGCACTAAAAAAAGTTCTAATGATCTTCGTATATGTTCTCCAAAGTAATAAAACGACTACATCCAAAATTAAGTCCTTAAATTATATTATCTTAAGTCGGATTTTAAAAATGTCTTTTCATTCACGATATCATGCCATCTTATTATCTATCTGCGAACGCATTTTACAACTCATTGGATGATTAAATTTAAGAACTTTATCTTAATGGATGTCGTCTTGAAATTTAGTCATTACAAAAATATTCGTAAGTATTTATTTGGTATTACCATTTATAGTAAAAGACTTAAATCTGGTAATTTCGTACTAAAAAAATATTTTTGGAACTTCATTCATTCATTTTAAAGATATTTAGCAATATTTGCTTAAAACATTTTAGACAGAATATTTTTACTCAAAGTTAAAATAATTAATCAGTGTTAAACATTTTTACAACTTAATTCAGGAATTTCACAAATGTTTAATTAAGGATATTTACTTTAACTTCTTTATCATAATTAAAATTATTAAACAGTGTATAATGTCGGATTAATATTACAGTAGACTTAGTGATGAAAAAAAAATCAAATCAAATTATCTTCATTGTGGAACAGTGAAAGCAAAAGGTGTTGTAATATGGAACAATATTCCCGCCATAACTGGCTAAGAAATTAGATAAAAAAATTAAAATAAATAAAGTAAAAATGTCAAAATATAAATCAAGATACATATATATATAAAGACTGATTTTGAAATTGTATTATCATCTAAGTAACATTTTAGAGAATAATAGTTTTAAACATTTAAAAATAATAATTCCAGTTAAATGCCAAAGTTCTACAAGATATTTTATTACCGCGATCACATAAGCCACATGGGCTACCTGAAAGTGGACTCTTAATCTAAATTGATGATTGTCCAAGTTTGGCATCACTACCAGTTTGTTATAATGAGGCGCTTAGTCTCAAAAGAATAAAAACTAATGAAAAGGTGCGACGTCGATATCGGCGTGGGAGTGACTCGGGTCGGTAGGGTTGTCAGCGTGGCAAATGACAGATTCAAATATATATAAACTTTTGAATTTCTGTTAATTATCAACTTGTTAACTCATGATTAGATATACTAAAAGAGGTTGATTGTGACATGTACTAAATCGGTCTGTATGTATTATTAAAATAACGGCTTTTTACTAAATGCATACGTATTGTATGCACCATACATACATCCAATTATCATTATTTACAATGTTTGTTTGTCTGTTTGTTTCGGCTAATCTCTGCAATGGATTTCAAAGGTACTTTCACTGACAGTTAGCTTCTTTTATTTTTATATAATATAAGTTATCGTAAAATATAGTGTTTTAGGACAGATTAGGATGGGTACATACAATCCTTGGCTTCAACCCATTAATGGCCCGCTACTAAGCAGTACTGAGTTAGTACCGAGGAGGCTTGGAGCATACTCCACCACACAGCTCCAAGGCGAATTGGTTAGTGGTCAACCCAAATGTCGGAAGTTTATGCAGCTCGAAGACCTCCGACATAGTCAAGTCTGACGAGTGCTATCCAACGATAACAACCGGCGACGACTCGTTCGATGACGTGTCCGCCGACGCACGGAAGCGTTCATAAAACTTTTGCCACTCGCCACCACGCCTGTTGCTTAACATCGCTTATAATCGAAACAAAACGTCGTCCTACAAACGCTTCTTCTATCGATATATTAAGGAATCGTATGGACACAGAGTTTCTGACAGCCCTAAGGGCGGGTCATATTCTGTAGGTGCGTTGGGTCCGCAGCACCCGACTAATTAAAAGGATTTTGTAAGCTGTCAACCGCAGATAAAGCCTCACTTTTGATCTCGCCGCCAAGCGCCAACGCACCGCAGTCGATTGGGTTTATAAAAGCATTGCGGAAGAAACCTTTACAGACGTTAGACCAAAAATAAATCCTTTTATTAATTAAAATGAGATGAATTTAAATTAAATTTATAAGCTTGTTGTCAGGATGACAATAAACAAGATTTATTAAAAAAATTAAAAAAAAAACAAGCTTTAATTATAGAGCCCTAATAAGAAGAAATACGTAAAAATTCCTAACTAAATTGTTAATCGTTAACAAGTTCTCTTAACCGGGGCCTATCCCTGAACGTAGTATCAGGTCATACTTTTCATAAAAAGGCATTGTCATCAGGACGGAAGATTTATGCAAAATCTCAGCTAAGATTAAGGTGAAGTGGGTCTTATTAAGCTTGCAAGATTTGACCCGAACACTTAACAAATATACAAATTTACAAACAAACGCTTGTAAAAAACCTATTATTAGTTAATAGATTACAAAGCGACAAAGTGTTTAATTATGGAATATCAGACACCAAAACCCTAAGTATAAATGGCTAGTCGATATACATTATATTAAGGATAGAAAATTAAAAACTTCATAGTTAGGGTCAAATATCGTTTCCAAAAATCTCACCAATATTATAAATATACTTTGTTACTGTTCTATTATTAGTATAGATATGTAGATGCTACGGTTCATAAGATGGACGAGTGGATAAAAGATTTTTACCTTTTCACACAAAACTTCTGAACAGATCTGAATGAAATTTGGTAAAGGTATAGATAACTCAGAAACTATGTGTCCGATTGATATAACTTTAGTACCAAAACCTCTTCTAGATGCTTCTTGCTTCTTCAATGCTCTATCTTTTTACATTTCAATATAAATTTGTCTATAAAGGACGAAATAACAAACAAACATTGATTATTTATATATGTAAAGATAGATCATAAAAGTTACTTTTCATCAACACACCACGCGGGTAAAGCTGCGAACGGTAGCTACTTTATAGGTTCAATTCAAAAACTGTTCAAGACTCAGGATGAGATCACCGTAAGCTATAGCAAACATACAAATATATGTCTAGGATGAGATGAGCGATCTAGGAATGTAGGTCACGCTTTGATTAGAATAGATATTAATTTGACAATCTGAAGAGATACAAGTATGCATGTGGATCGTGTTACAGAGCCAAAGAATACTATTGTTTCAGAACAACACGAGTAAATAATTTTGATACATTAAAACAAGTAATGACAAAGTCAAATCCTCCGTTTTCAGAAGAAGCTGATACTGCGACAAAAGTAAACCTAGATTTATATAGACTAATCCAATCAAATTTTCCATACATCCTACTAATATTTTAAACGCGAAAGTTTGTATGGATCTATGGTGTTAGATGTGTTTGTTACTCCTTCACGCAAAAACTACTGAACGGATTTAGATGCAACTTTGCAGTTATATAGCTTAGATATTGGAATAACATAATAAGTAAACATTTTTAAGAATTTGTTTGAATTTTTTGAAACGCTACGAAAATTCTGAAAAACTAAACTTACTTCATTTCTTCGGACTGTCTCAATCGATTTCGATAATTTTTTTGAATAAGGTAATTATAAATTTAAAAGTTGTATGGATGTATGTTTGTTACTTCTTCTTGCCTAAACTATTGAATGGATCTCAATAAAATTTAACAAAAGGATAGATTGTGGTATGGAGTAACATATAGATTACGTTTTATCAACATACCATGCGAGCGAAGTCACGGGCAGACCCTAGTCAAAGAATATACTCATAGAATTATTAAACCAGTGAAATACATCGTTGTATTTCCTTTACAGGCACAGGTCACCTTCGTTGGTGATTGTAATGAGTTACAAGACTATCCTATTGGTATTGTAAATGTGAGTTAGGTTGGATAGATGAATGGATGAAAAAAGAGAGTAACAAATATGGATAGTTGGATTTCAAAAACAAAAATGACTGAAAAATCCGGCGAAATTTTGCACATTTATAGATTAGTCCGAAGTAACATATAGGCTACTATTTATTATCATATCAGGATAATAACAGCTAGACAACACATTTTTCTGAACTAATAACGTCGCGCTACTAAACATTATAAATGCAAAGGGGTACTCATGGTCTATTGACAGGCCGATTGGTCTAGTGGTTAGTGAACCTGACTACTACACCGGTGGTCGTGGGTTCGATTTCCACCCAGGTCAAACTTTTCTGTGATGAGCAGGAATATTTGTTCCGTGTGTCTGGGTGTGTAATAGAAATATCTATTTCAGTATGTATATAAAAGCATATATGTATGTTTATCAGTTATCTGATCACCATAGTACAAGCTAACGTTTAGTTTGGGTTCAGATGGGCGTGTGCGAGTTGTCCAAAGATATTTATTATTATTATTATATCATCACGTGACTCGTCTGCTCGTCGCTACGTCCATAAAAAAACTTATGACTGCATGCCAACTTAATGTATTAATATATACAAAATATTTAACCCGCACGCAGAAGCTAGTAAACCAGTAATTACATCGGGTACAACATATGTAGTTAGGCTAACCGCACCGGCATTTATTTAAAACGACCCGACAAACATTAAAACTGGTTCTTAATTACAATACAAAAGCCACAACTAGTTAAAATTCTTCCAAGCTGACAAGTGATAGAGGCAGAATTTTCCGCTAACTCCGCTAATGAGCGGTTGATAGGCGGGGCGATTTGTTCGGCGTCCTCTTTGTAACAGATCTGACGTGTATACAGCTTCGACCCTACTCTCACTACAACCAAATTTTATACGCATAATACAGTCTAAATATGGGCCTGCAAAGTTGTGACCCACACACGAAGAGTTGGGACAATGGTGACATCATAGTGATAATGTACTTACTTACTTTATAGTAAGTATATTATTAGTTTATACGCACTCTTTCGCAGACATTCATGTAGAGTATACAAAAAGGATTTGCATTTACCCAAAAAGTCATTCAAGTTTAGAGTAGGGACTTTATTAACACTTACAGAAAATTAAAGCAAATCTTTATTTACACTTACAGAAAACAGCCAAATTAATTAATTTTTATCAATAATTCAGTAGTGCTGAAGTTAAAGAAACGGGGTAGCAAATCACGCGTCTTAATTGGTCGAATCAAAATTCATTCATATCATAAACTAGCTGCTTCGCTTACCCACATGAATTTATTAGCAGTGGTCCAAAAAATCTCATACAAATTTTCATCCCGTATCCCAAGGGAATCCCGGGATAATAAGGGATAAAAAGTATCCTAAACCTTAATCAAAGATATAATTAATAACAATACAAAGTTTCATCGAAATCTGTTAACGAGTTTTTCCATACTACGCGTTCAAATAGACAATAATTCCAAAAAAAAATTTCGAGCTCCATCTTGATGTCGGAGACCCCTCATTAAGATTATGAAATATATTAAATGTACAGAAAAAAAATACTTTTGAATTTTATTATAGTATTGATAACAAATATTTCTTTACTTATTTATTACCTAATATTTCTCCTTCGAAAGGCATATACTCAAAAGAATAATAACGTGTTGAAACCAATCCGCATTTGGCGAGGCCTGAGACTATGGCTTATATCCCTTACATTCTGAAAGGAGACCCGAGCCCAACAGTGGGACAAAGTAGATCAGAACATTAAACAAAATAAACGGTTATAAAGTCACAAAGTTATCATATGAAGCGCACTAACGACCAGTCGATGGGCAAGGCAATTCGGTCAGGTTTGAAGTAGGACCGACGGCCCTTGTATCGAGAGGTTCGTTTGACTGTCGCACTGTGGATGGTTTTATAAGGGGCGTCGAGTTGATATATATCTTAATATTGTATGTGTATGAGTGTAGTAACATTGTAATTAGAAAAACTCCGAAGCAGGTTTTTTAGTTTCCGAAAGGGAAACCGAACTTTTGGCCTTGCACTCAGTTTCAACTGAAACCGAAACTCACTTGTTCGAATCAGTTTGCCGCTTAACAGACACTAAATATCGAATTTGTGGCCGAAACCGAAGCTTTGGTCGGATACTAATTGCAATTAAAGGTGTGATTTCTAAAAATACGACACCAAAGTCGTCATCAAAGAGCTTTAATATTTGCAGTGACGGTAAACTCATTACGTAGCAGTATTATTAAGGAATTACAGTGTGAGCAACATTTCACAGAAACTTTGTCGCAGATTCCTATGGTTCTGACTGACGGACTGTCTGGTTCATTTTATTTGAAACATGGTTTCGTAAATATCTTTATTTTACGAAGAACTTGTAAATGACATAATTAATTTGTTATTGTTTGTATTTACTTATGATAGGAAATTAATCGATTCAGTAAACAAAATACGGATTTAATATATTAAACAATTAAAAAGTTATTATTGTATAGTATAATACACAGAGTGTTGCATAACATTAAACCTCGAATGTATTGTAAATGTATTATAATATGTAAATTTTGCCTCTTCCTTTATCATTCGTACCGCGGAGTAGAATACAACTTATCCGCGTTGCTATTCCCGTTGGATTATAACGTAAATACCTTAAGACAATAAGTTAGTGAGGTTTACCATCAGAGACTATGTCGCCACTTACCATCAG
>DWJZ01006164.1:0-13298 GCA_018249125.1 Asbolis capucinus
CATGATGTACTGGATTTGTCATTGAATAGGTAACTTATCAATTTAATTTTAGTTTTATAATAATTATTTTTATTGCAGACCAACTGATCCATAACCGTGTGTTAGTAGATTTTGTTGGTAACAAAAAAACATATTTCTGACCATTGAGTTAGGGAAAATTAACCACAGGTATCTTATTTCCCTAACTCCAGGGCAGTGCACACCCAGTGCCTTTGTATTAGACAATCAAGCTTATCAGCAATCATCTTCAGGATGCTGTTGTTTCTCTGACGCAGGAGTTGCAAACGAGAGGCTGCTTTTTTGCTCAGGATGGTTTGAAACTGCTTCAACAAACATGGTCGAATATTTAATACAATAATATACAATAAATATATAAAAATAATTCAAGGTCTCCTATTTATACAATAATAAAAGTAAAAATGAACATATAATATCAATATTTTTATATTTAGGTTATTTAAATATAATTAATGTATCTGTTTCCAATTGTTTCTAAAAATATGACTAAATATTTTAAGACATGACATTTTTAATTTTTGGGTACTATTTGATGTTCTGAACTTGCCATAACTCTGTCATCAAAATGTCACTCTCTCAGAGTGATTACTTAAATTGGTACTTAATATATAATTAGACTATCAGTACTAAGGAACGATTTAAATAACCATTTACGATCCGAGTGAGACAGATTGAAACTCATTAATAAAATTCACTTTTTTCAGAGCGGTAGTGCCTGAAAGTTCTGGAGCAGCAGTGCAGGGTCAGAAAGCAAAAACTCGTATATGTGACCTGGATTCCAAGGATCCTTTATGGAGTGAACATAAAAGTAGCCCCTTCCCCACGGTGGCAGAGGCTATACAAGAAGACTTAGATAAGTATAGGTAAATATAATATTTTATTTTATTTGCACTCATTCATAGTCCGGCAGTTCGCACAGTTGCTAAGTAATATTTTTTGCATATTATATGTTAATATATGACTACAATCCGATTTGATGGTAAGTGGAGTTGTAGACCTAGATGGTAAGGCGCATTAACTTAGAAGAAGCTTATTTAATCGAGTTAAGGAAGTTCTTTGTAAGATGGGTGACGCCTAGTGGCAAAAATTCTTGAGTGCCCCAATGCTTCAGGGGGCAGGTATATTGGAATCGTTTGTATTTACTTTATTCCGCCTTGTTAATGATACATGATGAAGCTCTGAGAGGCTTAAATATACTCAAAAATGATTTCTATAATTTAATTATAATCTTCCAAATTTCTTTCTATAATTTGGAAGAAATTGAGGACGAATCGTAGTAGACGAAACGTACGAATCTCTACCTCATACAGGGGTGCTGTCTGGGATTGAAATGTCTAAATTCGCCACTGGTGGCCACTAATACCTTCACCAACCTACATTGGAGCCGACTAATGGAGTATGATCTCGGAACTCAATTTATGAGGATTAGAAGAGGACGATTTCTTTTAATATACCCTTTTAACTGAGAATTGCGTAATAAAAAAATCGAGTATATAATTAATCAAGTATATAAACAATCGAGTAGAAAATAAATCGATTTTATCTTGATTATTTTTCATTTAAAGGAGTTCAGAAGCAGAAGTAAAAAAATTAAAAAGTTCAATGGGATTGGACGCTGACAGTGACGTAGCACTGAGCATGGTGAACGACAACACCCAGAGACTGACGAGCGCGGTGAACTCCCTGCCGCAGCTCATGGAGAAGAAACGACTTATTGATATGCACACTACTATAGCTACTGGTGAGTACAGTTAGTATTCTGCATACGTTTAAGGAAGTACGAGAGAGGAGCGGCGCACGTATATGAAATAGTATGAATAGCTGCGCAAATCCAACGCGCGGTCGGCTCCCTACGCAGTTAAAAATGAAATATCCACCAGTACAAAGCTGGAGTGGGCTGCTGGATCTGAGATCTTTATCATTAAAACATCTAGGACTCGTTATAATGTTATAATAAAGAGAGAATTACAACATGTTAGGTGTAATTAATTTACATCACAAAATTCTTTGATGTTTACATACGTTTTCACCAATCTTCCGAACCGACGACCTGCGGGTTACGCTGAAAGCCAGCGGTCGTACTTTTGTTGCAACCATATGCTGATCGCAACATACATATAGGTGTAATTAAATAGAGTAATTACAAATTTTTGGGTGTGATTATTATAACTTATTAGGTGTAATTGCATAGATTAATAATTTTTTAGGTGTAATTAGATAGAGTAACTACAACTTCAAATTATTTACGGCAATTACAGACTTACCAAATGTGATCAGAATAATACATATATAAAAAATGCCAAATGGATAAATGGAGTTTGGTCTGATGATTCACTCAGTATTAGTATAGCAAATATCCCACATATCAATTATTCAAACCTACGTAATCAAGTTATGAAAATTTATGTCGACACGGCTTTGACTTAGAACAATGCATATCCCACTCAGTAAAATCTTTAAAAATATTTATTAAAAAACTAGCTCTTTCCCGCGACTACGTCCGCGACGCACTCCCTCCCTTCTCACCGTCTCTTCAACACCCCCCTTTACCCCTCTATTTTCACCTGTACCCCCTTCAAACCCCACTGTTAATATTGAAACTAGTGCATGGATATAAAGCGTTGTTTACATGTTCGATAATGAAGACCTTTCAACCGTACTTCAACCCCCTCAAGCTGATTTTTCGCGAAAAAAGTGGCCTATGTTTTACCTTAAGTTCTATTCTACCTCTGTACTAAGTTTCATCGAAATCGGTTTAGTACTTTAGCCGTAAAACGGTAACACATAGAGTTACTTTCGTTATTAAAGTGTTAATAGACATTTTATTTCTATTTATTACAGCTATTTTAAACGCGATAAAATCAAGAAGATTAGACTCATTCTTTGAGCTAGAAGAGAAGATTATGAGTAAGAGTAGTCACGTGGAGAGCAAAGCTGTGCTGGATTTGATAACAGACAGCAGTGCGGGCACTGAAGAAGACAAACTGAGGCTCTTCATCATATACTACCTCTGTACATCACAACTACCCGAAGAGGAATATAAGAAATTTGAAGCGGCCTTGGTGGCTGCCAATTGTGATATTCAACCGATGGCTTATATGAAACGATGGAAGTATGTATCTGTATATACTATAATAAAACTGAAATTTTAATGAGGGTATACTTTTATTGTGATAGAGCACGAAATATTTTTTTTGGAATTAATGTCTGTAATGAACACGCATCACATGAAAACCCGTGGAGAGATTTCGATAAAACTTTGTTAAGTTGTTACTCATTTCCCGGATTAACGTTTAGGATACTTTTTATCCTTTATTATACCGTAGTTCCCTTGGGATACAGGATGAAAATTTTGTGTGGGTATTTTTGGTCCACTGGTAATAAAAAAAAACAAATGCTGTAGGTAAGCGAAGCTTCGAATATTATTAATGCGAAAGTTTGTATGTTTGTTTGTTTGTTACTCCTTCACGCAAAAACTGCAGAACCGATTTTTCTGAAATTTGGCACACACATAGAGAGTAACTTGGATTAACATCTAGGATAGTTTTTATACCGGAAATCCTGCGGGATCGGAATTAACGCGGGAAAAACTTCTATGCATAAGGGAATAGTTTTTAAACAAACGTATAAAAACTACAAACTACTTTTTTTAAACATACCATGCGGGCGAAGCCGCGGTAGCACCCTAGTATGCTTATATAGCTCTTTGCCAGGTTTTTTGTTTCTTACTTAATATGACTTGGTACGTGCCTACCACGTGGACAAAGCCGCGGGCGCTAACTAGTAGACATAAACAAAGTAATCACAGATCGTCCAGCTAGAATCCACCACCGAGACAACTGGATTGTCACAACCCAAACGCCCCAGCAATTAGTTTCATGTAGCCAGTTCCGATATGAAATACAGCTGTCCGAATCGGCTAAGACATATAGATTAGTGTGCGACATACTGCTGTGAAGGATATATGGAACTATTGTTTTTTGTACTCGATTAATCGATAATCGAAAATTTGAAAACGTGTTTACAAGCTTTTATTTAATTTGTTTATGTTTGTATATTTGTTTGTTCAAATCAAATCTTGCAAGTTTAATTAGTATAATTTCCTCTTACACTAAGGAGCTGTAATTTTGCATAAAGCTTTCGTCCTGACAATGTATTTTTATGTTAAGCATGACCTGATACTATGTCCAGGGTTGTCTCCAGATGAGGGAACTCCTCAACCGCTTTTTTATACTTTCTATAAATTAATGCTTGACCACTATCCCGCCTGATGGTAAGCTGTGATGTGTTGTAGATAGTAAAGTACTAATTTAGTAATAGCCTATTCAATCTTGACTTGAAGACACATTGTAATCGAATGAAAAAACTGACGCTGGCAACTTATTCCAGTTCTTCGCAGTACATATTACGGTTAACAATACAGTTATGAAACAGTTATAGAAAAATTATCATATGTTCCATGCGCTATAATTAAAGCTTGTGGTTATAACTATAATATATTAATAAAGCTTATTTATATATACATATATTAAAGATTATATTTATTATAATGTCATGTAATTACTATAAATAACAAGTATGTTTAGAGAATTGCAACAGCACGGCAAATATTGATTTATCATTCACATGAATTTAAAACCTCTTACTCAATTTCACCTCCAATTACAGCTGAAACTATTGTCTATAGCAATTTTGTATACGCCGTAATAGAATCCAATTATAATTAACAAAATAAAACAATTTTTACAATGAAACTGTGAAATAATCGAAACAATAAAAGTCAAAATAAAACGAAAATTATTAGAATATCATAGTCGCCAATTTTGTTCTAGAAATAAAATCTATAAGATATCAAAGTTAGCTTGACCTTGCCCCACATGAAGGTCCTATTATTTTACACGCCTTACACCTTACATTATCTTACAACTTATTGATCCTCGCACAACTTGCTCCTAAATTATCTATCTAGGATTCTTTAACTATCCAAAACAGCTTTTCTATTAACAGCCAATATCCAGCCGTGTGTCGCACCAATAGTTACCCTATAACATATGCCAAATCCATGGTTCAACCATTTTGCATTCGACTGCGGGCCCCTTTCGGATGACGTCAATATGCAGTCTTCTTCTTCCAACCAAAATGGCTTATGACCAGACGCAAATAGCAATCTATTTACATCTCTAAGCGCCTTAACTTTAGTGCCACATTCGTTTGATATTCAAGGTCATTTGCAGTTCTCCGAAACTTGGCAACCAGGCTCTATAACTCTGATATATAGTTTCACCTTTATTGAACCCGTGATAAATTGATACATGTAGGCAAAGGCGGTTATTGAATAACAAGTGTGGTTGGTTGATCACACGTCATTTGTAAGCTTTGTCGCGGCTACGTGCGGTGATTCCGTGTGACGGCGTCCTATGATGAATTTGGCATCGGAATTTGTAATTGCGCACCCCATTTCGTAATGCGATAGTATTAATCATCTGATTCTATACGTTCGTTTGCGTTACCATGTACTGACGCAATTATGGAGTTTCATTTGATTATGAACTTGCTCTTTTGATTAGTAGTTTGTCTTAAAGTTGGTACTTTTGAAAGGGAATTGAAGAATGAAGAAACTATATATACGATTCTTATTCTAAAGTATAAATGGCGGGTAGAAAAGAAATCAGGTAGGAAATTATGAGAAAATTGTGAGATGTCTTATAAGCAATTCAACTGACTTTAGAAGCTTTAATCTGAAAGTATACACCTAATTGCAGAATTGACATAAGAAAACATAACACTATTAGAGATTTGTATACGCATCACTAGAGGATAATTACTGGAACCTCGAATAGCCACCACAAAAGATTTCTAAAGGTAGAGAATTGAATAAACTCATACTCATGTATATGCATCAATGCCAGCTCCATAATCTAATCTTTCTAACTTTATTCAACCAACTCAGGATTCAAAAGCAATCAAACTACAAACCCTGGATCATCCAGACAAAATCTAATCGAACAATTAGGCATTCAGAATCCAAGCGGAAGATTTAAACACTAAACCCATTACTGGACACACGGAAGACCGTATATTCGTGCGCTATCTTCAATCTTGTCCACCGCATCCAGTCAGTAACAAACAACTATTGCGTAAAGCGCACATTAGCAGAAAGCGTAGCATTCGTGACATCTAAATTTCGGGGAACCGCATGCCCGGCGCGTTGCAATGAACCACCTACCTTGGATGTGGTATCACAGATTTTAAAGGCCACTGAAAAGTCCAATCCGTTTATTTTATACAAAAATAATGGAACAAAAGTTGAGGTTAAACGCCTTACACCTTACATTATCTTACAACTCCATGGTCCTCGCACAACTTGCTCCAAAATCTGGTAGATAGGATTACTTGTCTATTTCCTAAACAGCTTTTCTATTGACAGCCAATATCCAGCCGTGAGTCGCAGTAATAGTAAACCTATAACATTCCAAATTCAAATGTGGTTAAACCTAAAACCAGTAGCCAATCGATCCTAGGACAGTAGAAGAAGGAAAGAGGGGTAGCATTAGAGAGAAATCGAAGAAATATAAACGTCTCTCACGTTTTAGACCAACGATCATGGGGTATACAGAAATTAACACTGGTGGCAGGAAAAATGGTTTAGAATCCAAGAGTCATAGGTATTAGTGTGATAAACGCTACTACACTGTTTGAACCCTGGAGCTTCAGAGACCAATTTTAAAACCAACGGCTATCACTGCTAGCCAGCTATAGCTAGCTATGGCTATCAAAGAATCAGTGAGGTAAGGTAGTGTAACGTAATATTAAGGTCAGTTCCAGTACCTATCACCTGCAAGATCATTCGTGGCTCCTAGTGCCGCGTGTCCGAGAGCCTCGTGACCACGAGCCGGAGCGACAAAACATATCGGTCGGTCTAACTGCACCGCGCATAGAAACTGCCGGATAAATCGAGAATTTGTCGCTGTGTGCGGCCTACCTTTACGATATACGTTTGTAGTACATGTCGTCTTATTGCATTTTCTATTGCTATTTTTATTTTCGGCAATTAAATTTCATTAGACCAATGTGTATTGATTGGTTATTTGTCCTGCAAGGTCATTTTGGACAACTATCTCTTACCAAACCTTACTCTGTCTTAGTAAACGTTACCTGCCAGAACCTTCCAGATAAATTGAGGATTTGTCGCTACGTGCCGCCTATCTTTACGATATACTTTTGGAGTAAGAAAGTCGTCTTTTTGCAGTGTCTATTGCGTTTTACTTTTAACAATTAAATATAGAACGATATTTATTGATTATTTATTCTTCTCCTTTAAAGTATTTTTGATAAACCATCTTATAACCTTACCATGTCTTAGTAAACCAGAAACTGCGGGTAAATCGACGTGTGCTGCTGTAACGCTTTCAATGTGTGACGCTGTGTCGAGTGCGTGCCATTTACCTAAGTATGGTAAATTTTATTACTGTATTGATTTAATATTGTCAATAGATTATTATTTCTGATCACATATAGGGTTGCCAACTTTTTTTGTTTGCATATAATTTTTTTTTATATAGTACTTTATGTATTTTAAAACACTTTAAAAATTATAGTACTTTATGGAGAGAATAAAAACTAGTTAACTGACTCATTTGTTTTTTAATATTTCTTTTTGTTTCACGCACACGCAAATTACGGCAGTCGAACGAAAGGCGCGTTAAAAATTGTGGAATGTTTTTTTATTAGTCTTGCAAAATATAAACATTGATATGTTTTACTGAAATATAGTATTTTCGCGTGCTATATATTTCTTGAACAGTATATAGTATGGAGTCCCGAAATACAGTACAATTCTATATAGTATAATACAGTTATCAACCCTAGCACATATGCCACAACTTTTGCCATAGACTATTTGTACAAGCTGTTATTTTATTTTTAAGTGTTCAATGATCTCATAATCATTGCTTCTATCCCACAATTGGGCTCAGATTTCCTCTCAAAATGTGGGGGATATAGCCCAGAGGCTAAGTACGGATTGCTAAAATTTACACCCTTTTGAGAAATTCATGGAAAACTCTCACGATATTTTCCTTCGCTGAAGCAAATGATAATTACCCCATAATATACATACTATTTTTGAAAATCAAAGATGCGTGCAGGACTTGAACACAGGACTATGCATTCGACAAACCAACGTTCATGTCACTACACATTTATTGCTTCATAATTTAAGTCATAAAGAAATATATTCGGTATTCAATATTTAACATAACCCTAAAAAGCGGTCGGAGGAGCAAACTGCCAGACGTAATAGGATTGACAAGATTCCGGGCCACCAATAAAAGATGGGGGCCGATGCCATAAAACTATAAGCAGGAAATATGTCTAGAGGAAAATTTCTGAGCTATAACCGTGACCATTCGGCGAAACCCTAAATGTCATACCAATGAATTCATGTCGACCATTTTTTTGGCCAGTTTATCGCGTTTCTTTATTACGGTCGGACATTTTTGGCGTGTGGGGATGTTTTGGCGTATATTTTTATAGCCGCATTCGAGGGTTGACGACAAAGTACTGGTTTTACGAATAATTTGTTTACGAGCATCATATTGGATTCGGCTCGGCTTCCCAATAAAGTGGTTCTTTATTTTCTAATAATGGTTCCCTGTTTATGGTGTCGTAATGAATAGTGATGGAGGACTTTTCCCTATTACGAACATGGTTGTATTGTGGGGTCATTTATGGGTAATGGGAGTTCTTATGATAAATTGTCAAATAGTCGATGCGTATTTTATTAATAAGTTCGCTGACCCGGCAACGTTGATATGCCCTTAAAATTACTAACTTTAACCTGTGATTTCGTGTGTCAGGGGTCCCGTCGACATTTGTGACTGAGATATGCTCATATACATAATTTTATACCTCTCATCTTCTTGTTATCTGCACCCATTATCAGATACGATCCGATTGCTATTCACGAAATATACAGATTTTATAGGAATTGCGTTAATTACAAAATACATCCTACATTTCCTATCTTTTATATTCCTACCTATTTTAGGTTTATACATTAGGAATTGTATACAATGACGGATTTCATACATTTATTTTACCATTACTGGTTGCAATTAAGCATAAAAAAGATTTTATAGGACGAATCCAGGCTTCAAAACTTTTATCTGCAAGCCATTTGAAGGTTGCATCAAAACCTTCCCACTTCAATTGAAAAATACATAGCAATATCAATTATTTTCTGAAAAATTACATAATTATGACACTACAGCGAAGAGAGGCAACAAATACTCGAATAAGACAAAAGACTTGAATAAAAAGAGGGTATTAAAAAAATGAATTGTGAAGGGTGCACTCAATACAGCACTTCAACCGATCTCGGAGACATCCATTAGGTATTATTGAAGATTTTAATATCAAAAATTGCCGAGACGTTACGAGCTCTTTAGTCTATTCGACGTCGTTTCGATATTAGAAAAATAAATAAAATTAATTAGATTGTTATTGACATTGGTCACTTTTTTTTTAAATTAGGAGTGTAAGTCTCAGCCGACTAATTCTCGTTTGACAATTCGTAGCAAATAAATCTTTGGACAACTCACACACGGCCATCTGATCCCAAACTAAGCGTTAGCTTGTACTATGGTGATCAGATAACTGATAAACATACATACAAATCAACTTTTAAATATATTTAATATATAGATATTTACACACAGAACAAACATTCTTGCTCATCACAGAAAAGTTTGACCTGGGTGGAAATCGAACCCACGAACTTCGGTGTAGCAGTCAGGTTCACTAACCACTAGACCAACCGGCTTGTCAGTTTAGCCATCTCTTTGCCCGACTGCTTCAGTACGTGCATGTATGTTTCTATGTTTGTCTATTTCTTTACCACGATCTACAGCTTAACCTTCTGGACGAATTTTTGACATACGAGGTGTCGTTGAGTTCGTCAAAATTGTGATAGTGACGAAGGCTGTGTCGCCAATATGAAAGAGTCAATACATTCAAAATGGCGACACAGGCGATATGTCGACACGCCATTTTGTAAGTATTGACACTTTCAAAATGGCGTCCGGAAATAAAAAAAAGGAGGGAAAGATTTGTGCTTTTTTATTTACGTTAGCAATATGGATATTATATGAAAGTGTTTAAGTCAATTGACACAGTCGGATTTTTTTGCACAGAAGGACAAACTGACAGAGACACGAACGGACAAAAGGAAGCACATATAAAAACTATACAGGTTCCGAAACCACAACGGATTCCTAAGCACGACGTACAAACAAACCGGTTGTGCCAAATTAACATAATCATTTATCGTAATTGCATAATTTGTAATCATTACTATGTTATGGGCGTTTGTTTTAGAAATAAAAATGCGTACAACGGAACGCATACGAATAATAAAGTCTCCAAACTTAGAATAGGGATATTTTTGCGCCATCTTATGACGTCAGTTCTTGTGACGGCAGTTAGATAACTGCCCTTGCTTACTCAAAATCAAACAACTGGAGCATATTTTAGACACGGTGCAAATGCAACCTGAAAATTTTACTATACAAACTCAGCATGCAAATTTTAATTTACACCGTGCACATACGATGCCCCGCGACATACAGCCGACGCGTGTCCGTGGGCGACCCTATAGATAGCGAACGAGCAAACCTCGGTTCACGACGTACAGTTACCAAGACTAAAGTTAGCAAGACACGTGGTGGTCGGAACATTAACGGCGTATTTATTAGTTAAATTGACCATAAACGTGGACATTAACACAGCAATCGACCATGTAACTACTTTAGAAAACTTGTGCATATTTATTAAAATTATAATCTGTTATCACGCTTGCATTTGCATATTTTCTCTGTGTCTCCGTAGAATACTTTATTGTCATCATAATATCATGCATATTATATTTTTTGCGGCGGTGATAGCCTAGTGGTTAAAAATTCGGCCTCCGCGCACTTCGGACTTTTCGTAGTTACGTGCGTTTTAAACATTCAAATGTCATTTGGTATAACGGTGAAGGAAAACATCGTGAGGAAACCCGCAAGCCGGGGAATTTGCAAAACCCAAAGTTGTGTGAAGTCTGCCGATCCGCAGTTGGCCAGTTCGGTGGACTACGGCTTTAACCTTCTCATTCAGAGAAGAGACTCGTGCTCAATAGGGGCCGTGATGGGTTGAGATGATGAATAAGTTGTGCGTAATGAATAAAAGTGCGTGTGCGTGCGTCATTACAAAAAACTCACTAACCACTAGACCAGTGTTTCTCAACCAGTGGGCCGCGCCTCCCTTGGGGGCATGGCCAATTTTTAGGGCAGGCGCGAAGGAATAAAAAAAAAAATACTTTAGTTACTTCATACATATTCATTATAAATATATTATAAAAACTATAATTTTTAAAACTGTGAGAAGTTCCGTACGTGTAGATGTCGTGTGCCGTGATATGTTACCTAAGAACGGGAAAAGAATAAGACGTAAAGTTGACAGGCTAATTTGTCATTAGTGTCTGTCAAGTGTCAGCTGTCAAGAGTTTCTCCCCGCCACCGTAGTCTTGCCGTAACCATGACCCACGCAACTGGGTCGAAATATCGGTATAAATCGTTTTTTTTTTTAAATGAAAGTTTAAAATCAAAAATTATAATGTTGTTTTACTCCAACCTGTTTGGCTATGAATTACCCATAGGCATGAAAATTTTCGCTACTCATCAGGGAGGCGCGACTCCAAAGTGTTGAGAAACCCTGCACTAGTCTAACGGGCCAGTCTACTCACACACCACCTGGATCAGAAGCTGAGTATGCGCATTTCCATCCATCTTACTCCCTAATAAGATAGTCCATAATATTAGGGCACAAAATTCAAGCCTAATTAAGAATCAGTAAAAGCGTGCTCATCTCCCGCTGCACTCTTAGCCTCTGACATCACAAGGTCTTATGTTAAGTCTTGCACTCAGCGCGACCGTTGAGCAATCAACTCGCTCATTTTTAGCCGACTTCAAATAAAGAAGGAAATTTCAACCGTATTATTTTTTACAATACTAGCTTCCGCCGACGCCTTCGCTCATGTGGTACGTCGGAAAAACGCCTACGTGTTATTTCAGACTATAATCTATCAATATGTCAAGTTTCATCCAGATCGGTTCAGTAGTTTTTAGGATTTAGGATCCTACATTTTTACTGTCTACATCGATTTTCAAGTCGAAAGTGTCTGTCCGTATACCGTCTCAGTTCAATAACAGCGACTTACTTCCTTAATTAAATCTTGCAAGTTCAATATGACCCACTTCCCATGTCCGAATGAACTGATATTTCGCATGCGTATGTAAATTGCATGACAATGCTATACAATGATCTCATAGGTCTGAAGATAAAGCCTAAGGTTAACCGTATCGACGACAGTAAGGGCGTAAATCTCGAGTCAAAAAAGATACGCCCTCATAAGCAAAAACAATAAGTGCGTAATTCTTATGAAACAATAAATAATAACGCCCTTACTGTTTATTGGACTAACTATTGGACATAACTCTCTAGAGTTACAACCTCATCAAAATTACGCTCTCATACATAAAACAATAAGGGCGTAATTTTTAAGAATTACTCGATTTACGCCATTACTTTTAACTGCCGAATGGTCAAATAAAATTGCCTAAAATAGCAAAAAAAATATACAAGTTACGCCATCACCGTTTTCCATTAAATGATCTTATAACAAAGCGTAAAATAGCAACAAATAAAGCGTGTTTTTAATTTTTCCGTCTCCAATTCTTATTTTTATCTAATGTTTACGATATAATCGAATCGTTGGTAATAGACCGCTTGCCGAGAGCATATTGGCGAGCCTCCAAGCCGCAGTCAAGACACAACTGGTTAACACATCATGATCGTATCTGTATTAATTACACTAAGCTGTTTACAAAACAAAAATAAATTGTTTACACTGTTATTAAAAAAAAATTACAAAATGATAACTCACTAATCGATTTCAAAATTCAATTCGATTAAAATTCCGGAAGAATATTTCTAAAATTACAAACTAGCGTTATAATGACGTTAAAAATTAAAATTAAAATACACGCCTTTCCACTATGAATTGTATTGTCATGGAATCGAGGGAATTTTATTAATTTGTAGACAAATGAAAATCTTAAAGTTGAAAGATTCCTTAACATAGTTACAAGTTAAGCTAATGGTGTATCAAAATCTTTTTCTTTAATTTATCTCCCTCTACCTTTTGTAAACACATAGACGTATGACTTCTAATAAATAGGCTT
>DWJZ01006165.1:0-13298 GCA_018249125.1 Asbolis capucinus
TTCCTCCGTCCCCCTTCCTCCATCGAACAACCCGGCGTACGGCAGTTATCCATCCTTATGTCGTGAACATCCCACCGTTCCAAACGACGAGGTTTTCTTCGTCTTTTATTATTCGTACCGCAAGGGAATGAAATAACTTGTCTGCGACGGTGTTCCCACCTAAGTACGATGTGTACCTAAGTACTAAGTTAGTGTGTCCAACATTTTAGACATCATCACCACCAGGTGGGATCGATGTCAAGCATTAACTTATATTATATACATATATAAAAAAAAGGGTAACGGCACACAGGACAGACGAATTGGAAAACAAAAAATGTAAAAAGTGGAAATCCTAAAAATCCTTTTCTCGGGTACTGTTCTTTACTAAACCTTCCAGGAATGGTTTCTCCCATATATTGAAAATAATAAACAAAAGCTTCAAAGAGTTGAAATACGGGATTAAAGTTTGTATGGAGTTCGATACTGTTATTTACATAATATGTACTTATTAATAATATACATAATGTATGTACATACATATATATCATTATTTTAATACGTAAAGGAGAAAGTTTGTAGTTATTTCAATAGTCAAAATTAATTTATTCATGTAGATTTACATTTTACAAAAAATATGCAGACAGAATACTATAAAATTTAACGCAGTTATAATTTCCACGGAGAAGGAGTACACAATTCTACGAACAGCTATTTTATGTATGTTCTACGAATTTTCTAGGATGTATGAAATCATATTTAAACCTACTTATTAGTAGGCAGTCCTGACACACATTAAGCTAGTCACACACTTGTCTGGCTGCCGTGTTCGGTTACTGATCGGCTTATTTTGTGTACAGCGGTCAGTGAACTAATCGGACATAGGCTTTCCTGTACACCAAATGTACCTGCATGTTATTGGTAACTAAAGCTTAGTTATTAACAAAGCTCTGATAACAACATCTTGGTTGTTCTCATACGATCAACAGATCCTGAGTAATCTTCCTCTCTTTTTCTCCCCGTTTCTCATTCTTCTTCTATCATTCATCCTAAATTGGTATGTTGTTGGTGTATTTGGGGTCATTTGATGTCATCATTGACTCCGGTTGCTTCAGTAACAAACTGCTTCCCATTTTTTCTTTCTCTTGTCCATGCGTGGTCTATTTCTTCCTGGCAGACACCGCATTAGTGACACCCCAGTCTGATGTTGTAATGTAATGTTATATACATCTAGAATGGTTTTAAGAACCTGGCTAAATTTTTCATGTTACGTTTCATGTGATCGAAAGTAAATGAAATTCTTGGAAATAAAAGTCGTACTCGATTCCGCGTAGTTATGCAAAATACGTCTGTAATCAGAACAAGTATTGTTTCAAGAGGTGCGCCGAGGAGCATTGTTAAGGCACCTTTATATTTAATGAATCTGCCCAACTTATAGTTATAATTCGGTTATTTCATTTGGAATCTGTTTGAAGAATAAATTTCTGTGTAATAATGTGCTGGTTTTTCATAAAACATTGTATTTGGTTTCCTTTTAGTTTAACCTTTAAAAAGAAAATGCAGATGCAAATTTATAAAGCTGTGCCGAATATACTATGTATATAGGTACTTTGAATAATTAACAAATAAATGTTTAAAATGCAAACCAAGAAAGGTGCTTATTATTTAACTTAGTTTATCACTTCTGTACAAGCCGAATGCTGTATGTATGTTACGGAAAGTGAAAATGAATGTACGTCCTAGGGTTGCGCTGCGACTTCACCCGCATTGAATATAAATAAAAATATTTATATATGTATGTTATTCCAGATTATAATCTATCTCTATTAAGATCCGTTCAGTCTTTTTTTCGTGAAGGAGTTCCTTACAAATTTCTAATTCTAGCCGCAGCTATTTATTTTCCAGTAGTATTAAAAATGGGCTGAAAATTGTGGACATTTGGGGTTATAACTTATAAGTATTGTTTCGTGTTAAAGAACCAAAAAAATAATTGTCCACGAAAATAAAAATACAAATTTGGAAAAAGCTACCCTCATCACTACAGATAAAAATATAGCTTACAACCTCTGAAACCTACTAAATATATTAAAAAAATATATAAAATCCGGTGATGCCTTTTCAGTGAAATTCGACCACAAACACTGTGACACGTAATTTATATATATTCAATTATAACAATGAGAATTATTATGTATGAGTCTTAGGACAACCCGCACATGGTCATCTGATCCCAAACTAACCATTAGCTTGTACTATAGCGATCAGGCAACAGATAAACATACATATACGTATATTTTTAAATACGTACTCATTAGATTACATACTTATTATTATTAGACCTAGACACATCAAATATTCCTGTTCATCACAAAAAAGTTTGTTCACTATGGAATGCGAACCCACGACCTCCGGTTTAGAAGTCAGGTTTGCTAACCACTAGACCAACAGGCCAGTCGACTATAGAAATATACAATGTTAATTAAGAGTTATGTATTGTTTTCTTGGCCGTCCCGTTATAAAAATATTTTCTCCGTTATATTTTGCTTTTTATATCATAAAAGGTCATTGCATGAGACACACTGTTGATAAGAGTGAATTGGAAATATATGTAATTCTTGTATGTTTGATGTTTTTATTTAAATTCCACCCGAAATATAGTAACTTTTTTCAGCCTTGTTGAAGTGGCCTATTTTTTTTTTCGATCTGTGTTAATTAACTCTTCATGGCAATATTAATTTCCCGGTTTTTTATTACTTGTTATTAATTTAGATTAAAATTGGTGTAAGGCATTTGTGTCATTTTAAATACATAAAATATGTGACAGTGATAATGAACTAATTTGAAGAGGCTTAGGGCTACACTCTACCACGCTGTTCCAGTGAGGGTAGAATTAGTGACGAAATAATGTTTTAGTAGGTAATACCACCCGAAAGTTACCGATTATTCTTTACGAGTACAATCTTTGTTTCACTGACCTGTTGGTTTAGTAGTTACCATGCCGGAGGTCGTGGGTTTGAACCCTATTTAGAACATACTTTTCTGTGATGAACAGAAATGTTTGCTTTATGTCTGATTGCAATAAATATATCTATGTAGGTACTTATTTAAATATATGTATTTTTATCAGTTGTCTGAAAACCACAGTACAAGCTAATGCTTTGGGATTTGTTAGCTTTCTGCCCCGAGATATTTATTTATCTGACAATAACGATCTAAATGGCTACGTTTTACTACTATTACGTACTAATACGCCTTCTAAAGTACTCAAGCAATTGCCCCTGACGGTCCTCTATCTGTTGTCCATATGTACAACACTCGGCACTTCGCACTCGGCACGCGGCACGCGGCACTCGTCCCTCGGCATTCGGCACTCGGCAATCGGCTTTCGGCACTCGGTATTCGGGTACGGCCGTTGAGTTGATACACACGTCCGTCCATGTGTATCAGCCCGAGTGATATAGCTAGTGTATCGTAGTACTCCATTAAATATTTACAGATGTAATTCAGTTAATTGTACGAGTAGCCGCGGCACCGGTCTGTATTGTGTTTCATAATATACGAGACGACGGTCTCATCTTGTATCAAAGACCAGGCTTTCATATAACACACACATATAAATGACAGTTCTTAATTAAGTGTTCTTATGTTCAAGACATTATTTTAATAGTTTGTTTTTAAAATCAAAGTTAGTGATCGTATTCAACACAAGTATGTTATTTTTTTATAATGCGTGTGAAGGTGTCTCGGGGTTCGATTATCCATCAGAGCAGCCGTTTATGTAACAGGTGAATGTTTGTTCTTGGGTCATATTGTCACGACAGTGGGCTGGGGATAAGATAAATGTAAGGCCGATTTAAGTGGATGATGTAAGTAAGTACTACAGTTGCAATAGCGCACTATTCTTTGGCAATACACACTACTTACGGCTCGGCACTGTATCTGTGCACGACACTCGTGGCACTGCATACTTGTAGTACTGTACACTAACGGCATCGTTCGCCGACGGCACTATTCACTTCACTTTACAGATCATCCTTAGCACTTCTTCCTTTCCCTTCCTCATTTGCTTCCGAAACTGAATTGCCCATATCATGTCTCCGATCGCCTTATATGTATATATGTATATTTTTTGTCAAAAATAATTATAGAAATTATATTTTTAAATTTCTTCTATTCTGTCATACATTTACTCACCTGTTATATCCGGACCATCCAAGATATTATACTTTTTAAATTTCTTCTATCCGGCTCACACATTATTTTCTTTTCTAATTCGTTCAGAATCTAGAAATTCTATTAACAAATTAATCTACGCAACAATAATATTTGTTGTTGAGTGTTGAGAAATGTTTATGCCAATCACGATATGGAATTCTAGTATATTGTATAAGTGTGAAAGCATGTATTGATTTATTGGCTAACTGTAATAATACTTAGTCTGCAGTTATGAACTAGTGATATAAATAATTGTACAATTCTTAGAAAAGTACTTTTTATATATTTATACTTTCTTAGTCTCAAAGTTGATCTTTGAAATTGTTAGGATAAGAGCGATCAATTTGGTTATACTATGCTGTATTTTTCATTATAATTATCTGTTATATTATAAAGAGTTGTGTATCATATTGTAGGTGTAGAATTTACCTTCCCAAAGAGGTAAAATGTGGGTAAAGTCCAACATTTCCAACGAGGTTACATTCTAATCCTCAAAGTCCTTTCTACGTCGAATTCTGTATTGGAGTCTCCATCGTCCGTGTCCCATTACTAACTATATCTAAAGGAAATGTCCGTTAAATCCGTCGGAATCCGCCGAACACCATTAATTACGTTAATTCCGGTCCGTTAAGATGCAGCTTAACATTCACCGACTCATGTCTCCAGCTCTATAATTTCATCAAGTAGAGTTTCAATCTGTACCCACTTAGTTCGTAGCTTTCAGGACTTATTAACTGTAGGATTGCTCTACCTTTTGATAGAGAACAAAGTAAAATATCAAAGAACAGTTGAGAAAACGGAAAATCATCATATTTGGAAATCGAATTCGAAGTTTGCGCAATAGGTCCGAGAAATCATTTGATGTATTCATTTAAAATTAGGACATTATAATCCTACTCAGTTCTCGGCCGGGGCGGTTATTTGCATATCAGATAAATGTATATTCTTGGATCACAGATGTTCCCTCGCATCGCATTAGCATCGCAAGGGATACAGGAACACTCTGTGAAAGGGAAAGGAATCCGAGTGTTAGTTTAATTTTTCAATTATGATGTTTTTGTACATAATAACAAGTTTGTTATCCACGCAGGTAGCTAGCCGGCTAACTGTGGGCTAGCCACGAGCTAACTGCTAGCTATTCGACGTCGATGCCCGCCGGGACTGGGCGTTAATCACGCTAATGCCAACTGATAAGACAGTAGTAGTTCGACAACTAGTGCTGGAGTTCCTCCTCTGATGTCAGGTATTATTTTGGTGATCAAAACGAATCGTTTATTACGTCTTAGCAACCAGCTTACTCATTGACATTCAGATAATGAAATTAATACTCTACGATTATAAGATTTCGCTATATAGGGAGAAACGCTGTGAGTATCTTTACTCGGTGCAAAATCGATCTGGAATTATTACTAAAGCAAATTTGTAAGGACAAGTTGAAAATTCTGTATGGACTAGTTAGTATGTTAAAAATTCCAGATCGAATTTCCACTGAGTATATAAGCGTGACAGCGGTGATAGCCTAGTGATTAAGAATTCGGCCTCCTACTCGGGGGGTCCGTATTCGAATCCCAGGGCGCGCACTTCTGACTTTTCGGATTTAGGTGCGTTTTAAGCATTGAAATGTTACTCGCAATAACGGTGAAGGAAAACATCGTGAGGAAACCTGCATGCCGGGGAGTTTGCAAAATTCAAAGGTGTGTATAGTCTGCCAATCCACACTTAGCCAGCGTGGTGGACTTTGCCCTTAACCTTCTTATTCAGAGAAGAGACCCGTGCTCAATAGTGGGCCGTGATGGGTTAAGGTTGACATAAGGGTGATAATATACATAAATCCCAACACATACGTGAAAATCATTGGCACTGATAGGCAACTATTACAGTAAAGAATTGGTTTTTTGTGAAGATCCGTTCATCTTAGCAATACGGGAAAACTTTTGTCAATAGATAGAAATCCGAGGCGGGACGTTATCTTATCGCGGGACAGAAGGGCGCGGGAAGGTTTCGGGGTGCGGGGTGTGGCGGGGATTACAGATAGCCTTCTGTACGAAATGTATTGCGTTTGGAATAAAGAAGTGACGTATCCGGAATTACAAGTGATATGGCGTGGAATGTGTATAGTTAAAAAAATTGTGAGTTTAAAAATGGAAACGAGCTTTTTGTACAAAGATCTGTGCAGAATTCACACGCAGTAAAAATAGAACTTCAGAAAAATAACCAATATAATACCAGAACTGAAAAAATACTATGTTTATAAAATATTGACAAAATTATACTATATTTATAAAATAGACAAAAAGTTAATTGATTCTGAAGTAATTTGCGAAATGTTTGTTCTAATATTAAGTCGAACGAACGCAGACCGCGGCGATATTTCGAAAACAAATTTTGACGTACAAACTTGACAAGTTTGTATGGAATACCATCCGCAGGCTTCGATTTGGCTTAACTATGACTTGTTAACATTGACGAGGACCGACGACTTTACATGCCGAACACTATACGAAAGGGCTTATACATTTTTTGCAGCTAATCACCCATCCTAATAAAGACCGAGCCCACTTTCGCTAAACTTTTTCGATCATATAAATTATAAACGAGCCGGACTATGAACATTTGTACGCGACTCACAGAACTTATTCTGAACAAGCCACCTTGAAGCAGCATGGTGGAGTTTTCTCCACGTTTTAGACATGAGGAAAGTAAATCAATAGTAGGCCAATACTGAAAGAGCGTTGTGATAAAACACACAACCAAGTAATTAATTCAATACATACACAAACGATGAACTCAATACACACACAAACACACACACAATATAAATAAATATAAATATCCTTGGACAACTCACACACGACCATCTGATCCCAAAGTAAGCGGAACCTTGTACTGTAGTGATCAAACTACTGATAAACATACATATATATTTTTATATATAGATATTACACCCAGACACATAGAACAAACATTCCTGCTCATCACAGAAAAGTTTGACCTGGGTGGGAATCGAACCCAAGACTTTCGGTGTAGCAGTCAGGTTCACTAAACAACCAAACGGCCTGTCAAACAATGACACATACACAATCACTAATACGCACAGAAACACACGTGAAATTTCAAATTTTTACTAATAATTTACAAACGAAGGTTACTCGGTCTGTCTGTTACCTTTTCACGCCTAAACTACTAAGCCGATTTTGATCAAACTTGGTACAGAGGTAGAATAGATGTTAAGGAAAAGCATGGGTTATTTTTGTTTAATCTTCATTGTCGAAGACAGAAGCTCTTTGTATTGTATGTATATGCACTGGATGTAATGCTGAGATGGGTTATACGAGGAGGGGTGTACTACGCGGACGAAGTCGCGGGAAAAAACTCGTGTGGTATTTGACCAGTTATAAAGGAAAGTGACTAGTTATGTCATAATTTTTTATGTATATTAAAAAAAAACATAATTTGCTTATAGTAACTCTTTAAAACTAGATATGTATGTTAATAAAAAAAACTATGGATTTTTTAAAAAGTAAAAAAATGTATAAAGTAAATTGTCTTTAGTCGTCTGTAAACATATAATTTATACTAAGGAGCTATTTAAATAATCATTAATGATTCTTTCGGTACTTTACTGCCGTCTTTTACCCGTTACCAAGAACAATGTTACGGAACGCTAAAACGAAGAAATCTTATCGACAATATTACATGAATTTATCAAAAATCCATTCGGATAGTACTATAACGGCGTGTCATATAAAACTATGATATATTGAAGCGGCCCATATAGATAACATTCGGTACAGTTAGGAAAATAAGTCGCAGTGTAAACGAATTTATAAATGTACTTTTGGGGAAAAATCCCCAAATATAGGGCGCGTGTGGTGACAATAATTTAAATATGTATCCCTAAACGATTTAGGGACAAAGGATGGGTCACAGTTCCCAACTTTATAAGGATCGAATGCTTTTCTCGGGATTTTGAGGATATTTTGTTTATTTATATTAATTGTGTTTATAAAACGAAATGGATTTGTGTATCTTTGTTTTATTCTCCACCAATTGGAGCAGTGTGGTGGAGTATGCTCTAGTACTCCTTTTTATGAGGATAGCACGTGCCCATTAGTGATGGATGGCTGTTTGTTATAGACTCACGCAATAACTATTGAACTGATCTGGATGAAACTTGGCAAAGAAATTACAGTCTGGAATAACATATAGGCCGCTTTTCATCAACACGAACTACGCGGGTGAAGCTGTGGGCAGACACTTGTAATATTATAAATGCGAAAGTAGGTTTTCTTCTTAGGTTATTGTGCTTAAACCACGGAATTGATTTTAATCAAAAAGTCATACAGAGATATATCAGAATTGGCGAAAGAACGCAACCAATTACTTATTTAGAAAAAAAGCTTGAAAATTTTGAAATAGACAATTAATTCATTAATCCACTTGATAAATAAACAAATATATCCCCTAGCGTTGTTAAAAATTCTGCTTGCCGAAGGGACGAAATATACAAACACACACAAATTTGCAAGAAACGGTCACACATGCATTTTCCGACCGCGACCTTACTTAACTTCGCCGATCACGTACGATTGACATAAGACGAGATATGAACGCGTCATGATAATATAAAAAATAGTAATAATGTAACCAAGGCACAATTTATAGCAAATTAATTGACTCCATTCTAACAAAGACCAGGTGCTTTCGATTCCCTCAGCGTCCCTTTCATTCTGTTCTGGAAACTGTTCAGTTACCTAATAATAAATTAAATTAAACCTTTAGACACCGCCGGACCTCAATTACATCAATTTGTAACCATCGAGCAAAATGTTCGTTACAGGAATAGAAGGGTATGTTCAGACGTACAACGTTTTTGTCGCTATGACACACAACATGGAATATTATAACTTTTCGAGCTCACTGTCTTAATTGCGTTTCTAAATTTTAATAATTACCTTATTAGAGTTAGTCACGTCATTCAGCTGAGCAACGAATTGGAATTCCTGGTGCAGAGGACTATGTGTGGGAGTTTGGTGATTCACCGAACACCTGACTCAGCAGCGTGTTACACTTGCGTTGCTGTCGACCTACATATGTATGTATGTACATCTTCTGAGACAGATGCGGTCGCTTCTCAAGCAGTCCAACAACCACCAGCATTCGCGACGCGTAAATTACTTAGCATTTATAATTTATTATAATTATTTTATTATTTATTTATTAGCACTTAAACGTTGTTGGACTCAGTTTATACACTTAGCAATTACAATTATTTTAAATATAATATCATAATCAACGTAGCAAAATTATTATTGCCTGTTATTATCAACCCCAACACGACAAATCCCCTTGCAGTGGGTGTGTTTACAGTGTAGTATATAGAGCTAAGTTAGGTAACATAAAACTGTTATAATAAAGGTATCTAAAATACAACACGTCTGTTCTTTAATTCGTCTACGTACATCATTATAAAAGGCAAAAGACACCGAAATACTCATTCATGTCCATTTTTGAGTTTACCACTATTGATTATAACAGTATTAAAAAGAAGACGTCCAAGAGGAGAAGAAAAGGTGAAAGAAACTTCTTCTAAGCTTGCACATCTATCGGGGTGTAATGGGAAGTTATATAATTTATATTACAAAGGAAAACAAGAGCACAATGGTGTAACATACAGAAGTGTTTCAATATTGACTTTGTAATATATTATCGTGATTTGCAAACGAAACAAAATTATATAAGAGAATAATAACAAATATAAATTAAATCACTTAATTTTTTTATGTGATAAGCAGGCAAACGAGCCGACGGGTCACCTGATGGTAAGTGATCACCGCCGCCCATGGACGGTAACAACACCAGACTGGAAGGAAGTATTAGGCCCACATACACAGGGAAGAGAAAGAACCAACGGAAGCAGTATATTGCCAAAGCAACTGGAATCAATAACGTCACCAACTGACCCCAGATACACTTACAACATAACACTTTAGAACGGGACACAGAAGAAGAATGGGGAGGAGGATGGACGAAGAACGGGGAGAAAAAGAGAACTGGCTCTCAAGTCCCCAGCCGGAACATGATGAATCGTTTGGCGGCTGAGTCAACCAAGAGGGTGGTGGCCAGCCAGACGGGCTTCACGAAAAAATAATAATCCTTCTGCGAAGCTTTCTGCCTACCACCCAGCAGCTGACTTCTGTACGCCTTTTACGACACCCTGGTAGGCCAGCATGTGATTGAAGTTAGTATTCTAAGCCGCCCCAATTGGTTTCGTGAAATAAGAAGCTTCATTATTCCTGTTATTGAAGAAACGCGGCTTTTAAAACGCTATTGATCTTGTTGATATTATTCGCGGTGCACAGTATTCTCTCAACGTCAAAATCCGGTCTTGCACGCGATTTCTAATTGGTCATCGTAGACCAGGGAGCCTTCGTTGGAATTGAAATACTCCCATTGTTATTTTCAGCTTAGATTTGAGCAATAAATAGAGATGGCGGAGATAATTTGCATTACTGGATGCCATTAAATCATTTAAATTATTTATCCGCTTAAACTAGTTGTAATTAAATATAGTTGAGTTTGTAGCCCGATGGCTTGTGTCGATTGATGCTGGGATAGGATAGGAGATATGGGATGGGATAGGATAGTGGATAGGTGACAGCTAGTAGCAAAAGTCTGCAAGATCAGATCAGCAGATTACGTTTTTAATAGAAAGTTGGCTTTAGTGCATTATTGGCTCTGTACTGAGCACGGGTAAGTTTTCGTGATTGAAAAGGGCTGGAGAATACTTCTCACGCTGCTCCGACGCACATTTCTGTGGTAGTGGCCAACTGAAGTGCTGGAAGATTCTTAAAAGTCCTAAGGCCGCAGACTTAAAACGATCTAATGGTAAAGGTGAGGTGCTGTCAAGAATTAACTTAAAATATATGAAAAAAAGAACATATAAACCGGGACTGAAGGCTTTGGAAGAAGTACTCGTGACATTTTTTCTACCTGTAGACACCTTTCTACTTTCTTTAAGCGCCCTCTGTTGCTTAACTCGGCCGATCAATTACAATTGGCACAAGCCACCGGGCTTAACGACAATTCATCGCCAAAATAATACATCACTAAAATCGAACTTCGAACTAGTCGGTCGATTTTCGTTTGACAAATCGTAGCGATATTATAGCGACTTTGACGTTAAAGCCAATTTGTTGTTGCAATCGGATTTCAACTACACTCCAACGACATCGATTCTAAGTCGTTCGTCTATAAAAAATTAATGCAATCCGATCCCACAAAGTAGAAATTCTATCTAAACGCTGTTAATATAAATGTTAATACCAAATTCCAGCTGAACTGTAATCGAACGTCTTCTAAACTTGAACGACTTTAAAATTGTTTGGTAAAACGAGAATCACTACAGCTCACGACTTTATACATAGCAGTAGGTGCCGTCATTAATTGTACATTATATTCTGTTCAGAATATTTATTCAGTTTTCAACTTTTTTCAGTTAAGGGTTATGTTCGATGGATCACAAATTGGTTTCGTTAGCCTCGAGCTGGAACGATGTAACGTGGAGTTGGAATTATAATTTTGTTGCTCGGACTTTCCAGGTATGAAATTTGAGATTTTATTTATAATAGTATATTAAACTGGTCTATAATATACATAGGTTGATAGCTGTAGACAAAAGTTATTTCGTCAGATTGATAATAAGGGGCGTGTTTTGGTAAATATTCCAACGTTTTCACACCGCGCTCAAATAATTTGGAGTAAGGAAAAATATTTTTTTGCATATGGCAACATGGCATAATGTGCAGACTGTATAAAGCCTATGAATTAAGTGTCAAACGATAAGGGAAGTAGGTGTTGCATGAAGAAATAATTAGAAGGAATACATAATTAAATAAACACTCATACTTAATTATACATACTTTGCTCATAAAAAAGCAACAAATAACAATTATGAACCGAAAACATATATTTAGATGCCACATAAATCTTCGTTTCAGTAGACGAACTGGATACCCCTTGCGTCGTACGTGCACGCGTACTGAAAGCTACACGGTTTGGCTTCGCCTATTGTTGGACCTCTACTGAGCACGGTTCTTTCCTCTTACTGAGGAGGCCCAGAGAATACCACAATGCCGATCCATTGCGGTTTGGTGAAGAGGTTAGAGGCCTAACTAAATGTTGGAAGTGTAGGTAGGCTTAAGTTTTGCCATTTAATGATAACTTCTGGGACCAATGGTTTTACGTGCCCTCCGAAGCATAGTAGCGCACAAGATTTTTTTGCCACTAGCGGTCAACCATCCTCCTACCGATCATGCTGTTATAGGCCGGTTGGTCTACTGGTCAGCGAACCTGAATCCAAAGGTCGTGGGTTTGATTTCCACTCAGGGCAATTTTTTGTGTGATAAGCAGGAATGTTTGTTCTGTGTATCTGGGTGTAAATATCTATATAAGTATGTATTTAAAAAACATATGTATGTGTATCAGTTGTCTGATCACCATAGCACAAGCTAATGCTTAGCTTGGGGTCAGATGACCGTGTGTGAGTCGTCCAAAAATATTTATTTATTATTACTTAACATTTTCGATCGCTTATAATCTTCCTTACAGGCTTCCTTACAATGTTTCACACGAAAGAAGCGATAAACTTTTAATACACACAACTTTTCGTTTCAGGACTCGAAACCGGAGCGCCCGTTCCAGAGACCAACGTCCGAACAATTAGGCTAACGTTGCTACAAACTGATCAAAAACAATTAAATTATTATTCGTTAAAGTGATAACAAAAGACAGATTTCCAGAAAATGAATTCAAAGTGAAAACGCGACAAAAGCATGTTCAAAATATGGTAAATGAAATAAAAGTATTTTTCTATGAACGAGATTACAGTAAACCTTTGCTCTCGTGCTCTCGTTGCTGCGGTACGGATATACTCGTAGCTTCAGTTGGTCACACTAATAATAAAGAGAAAAGATTGTAATTTTTGTTTGTGTGTAACAAATAAACTCAAAAAGTACTGATCCGATATCAAAAATTATTTCACTATTAGAATGCTACATTATCCCTGAGTGACATAGGCTATATAAATATGTAGAAAAATAGGC
>DWJZ01006166.1:0-13296 GCA_018249125.1 Asbolis capucinus
AATAAATCAAAGTTACACATAAATTTACACATAAGTTTTCAGATACAATTATTAGAAGTGGGTCAATAGGACAGGCTAGTACTCTCGCCGTTTCTTCTACTTTTTTATTATAGGACCTTTCCAAAACGGTGGTAGATTAAAAAAAAACGTTCATAAGAGTATTGAAAATACCAACATTTATGTATTTATTTTAATAAATGATTTGGCTTTGATTTTAATATATAAAGTGTATTTAAAATCGTAAAGCCTAAAATCCTTTCTTTTCCAAAGAGAAGTGACGTTAGCTGGTACATTAAAGGCATGTTGAACTGTGTCTCATCTTACAGCGTCCAAGTGACGCTCGAACGATGCAACTTTTCTTTAAATAATGTTATTTCTGGTGGATTACGTCACGGATGTGTGTGGTGGCTGCATCAGTGTGACATGCATGCCCTTTAGGTAACGGTTGCGAAGGATTTGTGGTTTACTGGCGTTTGTACGTCTACCTGCAGTTATTTATGAGTGTTGCTAGTAGCTATTTCACGCCGCCCCATGTACGTTAAGATGGGGGTATCGATCTAAGTAAATACTTGCTTCACCATCTAAGTCTACAACATCTAAAACTACTCAGCATCGGGTGGAATTGTTGTCAAGTAATAACCGCTTAAACTACTGCATGGATCCGAATGAAATTTGCACAGTGATAGACTGTACTATGGAACTACACATAGGCTACGGGCTAGTACAGGTTCCTACGGCACCAGCCGTACCAACGGGCCAAGCCGCGAACTGACTACTGCGCTACTGGTACGGCGGCTCCAGTCGGTCGTAAGTAGTCGGGCAAGATAAGTAACAGAGTGTCCACGAGTTAGGGACGCGAAAGATGGTATTCCGACGTATGCCATTTGAATGCTGTCATCAAAAATTTGCACATAAATAAATAATTACCTAAATAATAATCGATATAAGAAACTGTGTACATTTAATAAGACAAACGACTTCTACGAAATTATGCACTTAGATATATTAAATTATACATAGAACATGTTTTGCACCTAACCTAAGTATTTTTACTGTACATTATATGGAATGGTAATTGCTGTAATCTCCACTAAATGTAATGCGCGTGGAACAAGTTTTACTTCGCATTAAACTTGCTTATTGCGATGCGCGAACATTGAAATTTTAATGTTTGCGACATTCTTGTGAATATGTTGCTCAATATCTATCTTGTTAGGAGTTAGTTATTATTTTTATTATTCGAATTTATATTTACATATGTATTTTATTGGTCGTTGAAGTTCAACGCAGAATTAATATTTCGATATGTTTATAATTATTTTCTTATTCCGTGTTTATCTAAACGCTCTTAACCGACGAGGTTAAATCGAAAGATTATATCTTGTGGAGATCACTGGACAGCTCAAAGTACATATTTAATTTAAGATCAGATTAGACTTAGCAGGTTAATTGTTATATTAGATCCAAATCCCATTTTCTTCCTTTTAGAGTCAGGCATGTTTTCGATATGTTTAAAATATCTTGCTAAAATTAGTAATAACTTCTTTCATCATTTACTATCTGGGTTCAACTATATATATTTGTACCGATATTTACCTGTATTTACCTTTTGTAGAATAAGGTAACAAGCCACGACGGTAATTTACGGCATGCAGTAATTTACAGCTGGCAACACATGCTATTGTGCTGTTAATAGAACAACTGTTGTTCTGAATATTGGTAGTAAGTTTTCGCAAACACCTCGCAGTAGAAACATAATGGTTTGAACGGTGCGGTTCTCAAACGAGAGATGTTTGGTACGAACTCTGAACGTTTCCCTAATTTTCAAAGTTATGTGAGTATTTCAAGATAATTATGATCTGCTTCGGTGAAGGAAACTATTGTGAGGGAACTTTGACTTCTGAAAGTTATTCATAAAGTCTACCAATCCTTACTTGGCCTACGTGGTAGCTATGGTCTGTATCCCTCACATTATGAAAGATAGCCCAAATCCAACAGTGGGGCAATAATGGGTTGCCATAAATATGAATTATGGCAGAAGATCTTGATGAAAGGAAAAAATAACGTAGAAAATGTATTAAATCCTTTGATTATTTAGTTTAGAACTTAGTGTGACTTCTATCTCCACAAATTTCAGCGTAGAGGTGGTGCAGCAGCGAGTGAAAGCACTTGTCGCGTGCGGTTACGCTGAGCGGACCGCCGCTGATGAAAGTTGATCACCACCCGTTGTTTTGGACGTAACTTGCATTATAAATCATAACTTATGTTATGTTATATGTCTGCGTCACATCATTATTGTAATTTTAGATAAACAATTAATCTTATCCCATATCACTTCACACATATATATATATATATTTAATTTACGACTTCGTTACGATGAGAGACAGAATAATAATATACTCGTAGTTTGTTTTTGTGAAACAAAGTTTTGAAAGTATAAACTACTAGCTAGTGCGGTACAATTTAAGACAAAAGAAATAGCCTCTCCACTCGATGAGACGCACGGTGTGGCGCAAGTGAACTAACAAATAGAGCACATTCAAAATTTTTCATATTATGCTCGACATTTTTTGACGATACCGCTAACGTTCCCTCACTGACCAGACCACGTACAGGTTTAATAACCGTTTTACTATTTTATAATCGGATTTACTCCAGAACCATAACTCCAGGTCACTTTGGAAACTACATACATATGTTATATTCATCGTGCCTGTCACATTAATATACATATGTATATAATAAAATCGAATTAAAATTCATCAAAGTTGTATCCACTTCTTTTATGTCAATACTAGTTTATTGCCCCTAATTTAATGTCACTTAATTTTAGATATCATTCATAATGAGGTCAATTTATTATTTAAATAGTCAATAATATGCTTTGTCAATTAGGATTTTACGGAGCTTTTGCTTTAACTGAGCGACATTTGTTTTACTATTTTATATTGTTACGCAGTTTGTTTAAATTATATATGACATTCCAATTCCACTAGCTTCTTGGACAATACGTTACGTTCAAACATAAACGGAATAGCTTCTGCTCACATAATAAAAGCGATGTTTCTGAACGAAACACGTAACTCAATCATCTATAAATGATCGAACCGCAAGCTTTTACCCAGAAACCGCAACGTCTTATGTCACAGAAACAACGTGCACAAAGGGCAATAACTTTAAATCGAATAAAACATTATTGGGTTAGGTATTGTGTTAGGTTTAGCTCAGGATTTACTAAGAAACCGTTTCTGCTTATGTCGCTACGACGTTAGGTTGGGCAACATTGGGCGCGCTCAGAGAAAGGGTTGGTGACGATCGCGACATTTTCTCTTTGCCACGAAAGGAGCAATATTATCGCTCTTTGAGAGAAATCTCTTTTCTGGGGAACTGCTATAGTGGCAAATGTATTTACAAATAACTTTACATTGCTAGTTTTTAACTGACGGTTAGGCAGGTTGGATTTATTATGTGTCGTTATCGTAATTGTCTATTTGTGTCTACCTGTTATTCGAATTAGTGAAATGGTGCAACAATGGCTCTAAACAAAATGCCTAATCACAACTATTGTTTAGAAATCTAGAACAAGCGATTAAGAGGAAAATCACATATATGCCTGTCTCTGCTAGGAACCCTTGACTTTGGGAGCGTAGAATCAAGAAAACGGCAGGGCTGTTCAAAGATAATGTTGCATAGAGTCCAGTTATATTACGCAAAATCACAACACGATTGATGTAATTTCGATTCTTATCGTAGTTTAGTCAGGGGTCACCAATGAGGTCATCGACCAAAGCGTAGTCGACGATTTTCATGTCATTTTTAACATATCAGATTCTATAAATTGAAACAATTTATGCACCAACATCATACAATTTTTTGCCCAATGCATTTATCCTTTAAATCTTTTAATACAATGTGCAAGCAGCGTGAACTTTTCACCTGACAATCTGTCAACCTTTCGTGTATTATATAAAAACAACTGTTGTAGTAATCTCAATAACATTTCATTTTATCAGATGTGCCAAAGACCACAACTTTGGGTTTGTTAATGATAAATATGCATTCAAGAACCCGTCATGTCTTTGACATTTTGAAGTAGATTAAAGAGCTTTGAAATCCTCCAAATGATTGGGAAAGTTTGTGAGAATGGATGGATGTTTGTTACTCCTCACCGATTGGCCTGAACCGATTTGGTTGAAATTTGGTACAGCGATAGATAATAGTTTGTAATAACACATAAACATATTATCAATGAAACGCGGAAGCTAGTTATAGATAAATAAATAACTTAGGATAACTCACAAGTCACTGTTTTTTGCCAAAACTGAATTATCTTCTGAATTTACATTAGGTCCATAGTACCTAAAATATTTCGTCTATAGTAAGAGGCAGTTTACTTAAAATCAGATACCATTCTTTCATTACGCACATAATAATTATTATTATGAATACTGTGAATCTAGTTTTAAAATGTCTGAATTATAAAATAAGACAAGTAAAAAGTTCACGAAGCATTACTAAATGTTTATAACAAAGAGCAACCAAGAGCGCAACGCCCGACAGCACATCGCCGCCGCACTGATTCCCACGTCACAGATGCCTAATCTTTTACTATCAACTAGTGTTTGCTTATAAAAATATCTTATTTTATGTGACATAACAATAACCCGTTAAGAGGTTCAAATTATTATTATTTTACTAACTAAGTACTTTATAAATAGTAATAGTTTAGCCGTGTGAATGTTAGTCTTCTGTTCCCGGGTTCATATCCAGCCAGTGAAATAGGCTTGTTAAAATTTTTTTGTCACCTGCTTGGGAAGGAAATTATTGACAGGAAATCTATACACCTAAGTTGAGTAACGTAAATAGTTATCTGAATGAAGTAAACCGTAGCCAAACGCTAACTTATTAAGTATAAAAAAGTACCATGTAAAGCTTTCAAAGGTGTGATCCGTCGACTTTAATTTTCTATTGAAAATTGCACCGTATCACAAATTCCAACTATTGGCTGATTGGCATCTATATAAGATCGATAAGTCTGATATTGTGCCAGAAACGTATCCAGGACCTAGTATGTTATGCAGCCGTCGTTCGCAGACGTATGGTATTTTTACCGAAACAGTTTGTTCCCATGGTCCTATTGTTCGTGCAGCTTATATAAATAATGATGATAAACGGGTACATACAACGAGCTGATTGCTCAATAATTTCGTACCGAGCATAATTCGAATTCACGAAGACGCAACTTCGGCTAATGTCGTAGATGACTTCGTTATGGCTTCAATTAAAATTTCATCTGCATTTTTCCCGTCGCGATGTTGTGTTGAAACAGTGAGTGTGGCGCGTGGTATTGTGTTAATAGCTTTATCGTACGTTACGTCGAACTAGTAATAAACATGCACTTACTTAACTCTATATGTACTAACTAGTTTCTGCCCATGGCTTCGTCCGCGTGCTGTCCATAGGTACGTTGATGAAAAGTAAACTGTGAGATAACCCAGATTATAATTTGTCTTTGACCAAACTTCATTCTGATCCGTACGGTAGTTTTAGTGCGAGAGCTGAACAAATCATCCATATACTCGTACGGCCATCCATCCTTTCCTGTAAATGACACATTTATAGTATTAGTAGCACGTTTGTTAAATATGTATAGGTTAATTGTTTATAGAATGGTTTGTTGGTATAACAGGGGTAGTGGTGTATTTACAGGGTGGCATGGGTGGTAACACGATACGGGCCCTCGGCCCGACCGGAGCCGCGGCCCGAGCTCAAGGGTGACCAAATATATTGTAACAAAATTTAGTAATAACTACTTAAATTAATAATAGGTACAATTACAAATAAAAACCATATCAAATTATTGTTAAGATTAGTTTTTTAATTTATTATTATGAGTTATAGATTTTTGAGGATTCAATATTTAATTAAAATGGCACAATACAACTAATGGGAAACTATCTAAGTGATTTATTAAAAACAAATGACAATATAATGTTGGTTGGGCCCATCCAGTATAGTTACTGTCTACAATGTCTTGGTGGGACTTTTATGTATTTAAAAATCAAATGCACGTTAGGCCACGCAAGGCAGGGTTCAATAGTTAACGTAAGAAGTTATTAATCGAATCCTAAAAATAGTCCTTCCAAGCCCACGAAATTAAATGTTCATTCTAATAAAATTATAGGATAAACGAGGAAATATGTTCATCCTCACTGTACCAGTAGTTACATACGAGCCTAGAAAAAAAAATTCGAGATTTGATTTCACCACTTTCTTACCATATAAAAAATATGTACTTATAATCATGCTAAATTACACCTTTTCGATAAGGGTCACTGAGCTATACTGTAGGTATTGTGTTCAAAAGTTGTGCAAGAAAATTTCCTTTGCCGTTTATTCCTTATAACACCATTACGAAACGGCGAAAGGTTCAAATATTACGTTAAAAAGCATAAAAATACTTACACTGCATGAAAGAAATGTTATATACATCGCTAACTTTCGTAGCAAACGCTTGAGGCGCAAAGCGAATCTTGAAGCGCCGCGCCCGCAGCGCCGTTGAACGCCAGAAGCCAGCAAGTAATTGTATCTGGTGTAAAATGTCAGCTAGTCTGTAATCCAGATCATGCAATATCCGCAAATGTCTGTTTGACATTACATTCGGCCTTGTCGGTAATAACATTAAATATAATAACACTTCATCATCGCTACTCATAAAAGCTTTTACTGAATTCGAACTCGGGTCACTTAAGGATAATTGAGAATTTTAGTGTGGCACTCTGACACTTTAACGGTTACTTAAATCACTCCTTAGTATAGAATATGTACACAAATTGTGAAATAACACATTTAAGAACACATAACGATTGATCTTGAGACCATAAAAGTACAGAAATTTGATTTTACTGTATCGATAAAAATTGTTAAGCAGCCCTCTAGCTTAGTTTGTAACACTGTTTGGGAAGCAAATGTTACGGTTGTAAGTCTGTAAAGCTCGTTACAGTTTAACTAGTAATCTATATTTGTTTTCACTGTTTCAGTACGAATCCCGAAGACGCATAAAGTAATACATTGGATCTTTAAAGACTCAAATTTTAGTCATTTAAATTGTCAGCATGATTTTTTTGAGTTTTGTACCTTACTAAAAACCCAGTAATGAAAAGTCTCAAGTACATTCCATAATATTATTATATCAGTTTATTGATTTATGATAATGATGCATCAGGATGATTCTCGTTTTATCAATTTTAAAGCACTTCAACGACTAAGTTGCTGCGATATCGTAACGACTTTTGAAACGAGAATCGGTTGGCAGGTATAATGATTTACTATATTATATAAGAGTACGAGTCGTTTTTGGCATTTCTCATAATAAACAATATCACAATCAGGTACTCAACCACTACATACAACACAAAACATTGCATGTCAGTAAAACTATTAGCCAGTACTGACACATATATCAACGATGCCCTGGGAACGTGGCCCATGCTGGCAGGCATTGTCGGCGCGCAATGGCACGTGAAGCTGACCACGGAAGGTCAAGGTTGTACCGTCCACAGAAAAAGATGTATGTTCTGCGGTATTGTGAGTGAATTGGTTTTGTTTATTGTTATTGTGAAATAAAAGAATTGTTATATTTGTTATTAATGAATATTGCTATTGAATTAATGATTTTAGGGTTTCGTAGACAAGTATAACTCTTTATAATTTTGCTATATCTTAACTTATAATTATGTTCAATTCCTGTATATATTATGATATTAAAGCATTCGGATATTAGTAATTATCAATATATGTTAATGCGAGTCGGAAGGAGTTCGCAGCATTATCTATAAAAAGGGAAAAAATATGACGTATGGGCGGATGTTAATATTTATTTAAATTAAAACGAAACATATATTCAAAAAGTAGTTATAGCGACATAACTATAACAGTTAAACATATGGTACCGCGAATTAATTTTTAAATATTGGTGTCCTCTGTAAAACTGTAGTACATCACTTTGCTATGATGTCAATAATTTCGTAACGACGAAAGGATTTTTTCCACAAGTTGGGTTCCACATTATCGAAGTTTTTAAAGGACCCTTAATGTGTTTGAAAATATTTTATAGCCTATTTCCATCAGGGATAACTGCAACTGTAGGATTGTAATGGCAAAAATATGTTTAAAATCGGCTCAATAGTTTCGAAGCATATTCTCCTCAAACAAACAATAAAATTTTTATTCTGTATAATATTATTATTAATATAGAAATTTATCATTGACTTCAACGTGTAATTTTCGGAGAAATGCATTTTTATGTATTTTTAGAGAGAAGTGAAAATTCAGATACTATCTATTTCACGCGATGCTATATTTTTAAGTAACTAAAATGAATGAAAATTGAACTCGAGATATAAATAAAAGGCTTGAATATAATAAAGTAGTGTTTTGTGACCCTTTTAAAGCCTCATCAAATTTGCTTTTTATTTTTTTGGCGACCTTATACTACATCTCAATCAGGCCAAAGGCCACCTTCCCATGTCAATTGCGTGACGTGACACGCGACACGTGACGTAGCAACTTGTTATAAATGATTATTCACTCTTTTTTACCAACATCAAAAAAGGAGGAGGTAGTTAATTCGTGTGTGATATTATTGTATGATATTATATATATTTTTTTAATATATATTTTACCTCAGAACTTTTGACTGAGTTGACCGATTTTGATTTTTTTTTGGAAGTCTCCTCGCCACATAACATACGTTAGTGAAAAATATATATTTATATACAGATATAGACATTAATGTGCAGATAATGTTTGTTATTCATATCAGCCACATGGGTAAAACAGAAGGATGCATCCATCCATCCCAGAACGGGGGTATGAAGACGTGATTCGATTCGAAGTCTTCATTGACTATTTTTTACAAGCGTTACAAGTTACTTTAGAGTATAGGCGCTTTATGATGTTCATGAATGTATTTAAGAATATGTCAAGTCCCTTATTAGCGATAGCTCAGTAGTTTCAGCCTTTCTACCCAATATAGTATCGAACACTCCTTCCTCGACACTTACCATCAGGTGGGATCGTAGTCTAACTACTCTAACGTAAACGCTCGGTAACGTAACGTACCATAAACGTAACGGTCGCTAACTTCTCTAACGTAAGAACACTTATATTGGACATGCACTGAAATGGTTAAATGTAGTGAATATGTGTCGTAGTAACTATGCATATGCATAGAAATATGACATAATTGTCAGTTGATGCATTTGTCAGATTATCGCAGCGCAGAGTCGTCCCTTGCGTACCTTCGCTCCAGCTAAGGACTGCGGGGTTCATATATTTTTAATTTGGTTACCGATTTAAATAAAACAAACACTAAATGTTAATCCAAGCTTAACTCACATCATTGAAAACTACATTCAAATCAGATCAGCGGTTTCTGCATTAGCATGCATGATTGGCACACAGACGCAGTCAAACACATATACAGGCAATTCCAAACATATTTTATTGGCGTCTATTCCTTGCCCAGATCCCCCAGGGGTTTCTACCAAATATGTGCGACAGCGATCGGTAACAGATTTATTAGGCGACATTTCTAATCTTCGACATTTATGATCTATTAAACCGGTTTCAAAAATTCTGTCTACTTATATCATATTTTGAGATAATGTCACAAAATGTACAACCCCTCTCTACCCTTGTCACAACATCACATTTGGTCGTCTGCCCCACGTGTGACGTAATGGCGATGGAGGTATCAACGGCCCTGGCATTGCCTAAAAATGCAGTTAGGGATTGTAAGACACTTTTCCCGAAGGCGTCCGGTGCGCGGCGCGGTGTCCCAATAATGTTTAATCACAATGATTCTCACGACTAATTGTACCTTATATAACTGCGATGCGTTCGTAGATACGAGGGGCGGTTGATGTAACTTACTTAGTGAACCGGGTTACAACACCCCGCCGACCTGGAAACACCGGCAAATCGTTTATTAAGCACGAGCTAGTTGCCCAAACGCCAGGTCAGATTAGCCCGGTGTTGCACCAGTTATATTGAGGTTATTCAATTTATGGAGCTTCTTGCTCGATTCGCTGCCGATAACAAAAGCTTAAGTGACGTTATATTCCATTAGATGCGCTCGGTTCCTTGTTACGTTGCGAATAAAGGTGTTACTTGACGATTATTTAGTAAAGTAATCTGTGCACTTTAACAAATTAAAACAGAAAAATGTCAATGACTTTATCATTTTGAGTTTATCGACCAGTTTTATTAATGATCGCGTCTCGGCTACGATTCCTGGATACTAAACTTACAGAGTTACGACCAATTATGCAAAGGGACCGTTCAACTTCATTATAACCTGTCTCTAATGTAATCAATGACTATTATAAACAAAATATATGACATATGTATGTAGGTACATTACAAACACTCATACTGACGGACATATTAAAACCCTCCTTAGTACAGTATTCTGTACTAATCAGCGATTTAAGTAATCATTAAACTACTATGCCTGGCAGTTAATAATCTTTTTCTCTTAATCCACCAGCAACACTGAATGCTCAGAGTAATGTAACGCGGTGTATCGTCCGCTCGCGTGATGATCATTTCGCGTGCTCTATCTAAATCTTTACTCTGTTTTTATAACTAAATACATATGTAATGTACGACAAATGTATTATTGTTCATTAATAATACTTTCTATACTAAATTTTATTAGGCTACGTAGCTGGTGTTTAGCGTAGCGCGTCTTCATGACCCGCCAGCTGATACATACCATCAAGAAGAGTAAGATCGAATGCCTCGGCCATGTGCTTAGGCACGATAGGTACAATCTGCTCCAACTTATAATGATGGATAAGGTGAAAGGAAAGAGTCGCGCTGGACGCCGAAAAAAGGTCGTGGCTAAGAAACATCAGGGAGTAGAGCGGCATTTCGCCTAACCATGGACAGAGAGAAGTTCAAGGAAGTGAAAAAGAAGCTAGTGTTTTATATATCTGCCTTGTTCTAATTAGGAAAAGCATTTTTAATTAATTTGAGGAGTACTATAAAACAAGGTTTATTAAAATAATTAAAAATACAAGCTTTAATCACAGAGCTCTATTAGAAAGAAATACATAAATTTCATAACAGTTAACGGTTGAGGAGTTTCCTTGTTTGGAGCCAATCCTGAACGTAGTATCACGTCATGCTTATCATAAAAATGCATTGTCGTCGGAACTGAAGCAGGGTTCAAAATTTCAGCTCTGTAGTGTAAAAGGAAGTGGGTCTAATTAAGCTTACAAGGTTTGACCCGAACACTTAACAAACATATATACATACAAATATATGATAGTAAGTGGCGTTGCGGTCTTAGATGGTAAAGCACAATAATTTAGTAATAGCCTATTCACTCTTGACTTGAAGACACTGACATTGTAATCGAACGGAAACACTGACGCTGGCAACTTATTCCAGTTCTTTGCGGTACGTATAATGAAAGAGGATTGCATTATAAACAGACATATAAAAAAGTAATGCAAATCTTTCGTCTCCTCTATGTACAATTGCTTATTATGTCAACTCTACAAGTAACTATGACTGTCGCATTATTCACGTAATACTTACAAAATAAAATAGCTCGTTAACCATTAAAATGAATGTGAGTCAATGTATATGTTGTAATAACTTTATCGGATAAGTCTTCTTTTAACCTCTGACCAGCTGACCGTGTATCGTTGGAATGTTGTATTAGGACGGGATGACTCGACGTGTTGTAACATTACGGTGTATGACAAAGTTACAATGAGGTATTGAGTTTCTCTATTCACACTGTACAATCTTTTGGACGTCAGGATTGCTGTGAGAGAGTTACAATGTTTTGCAGTACATTTACCCAAACGGGTCTTGAAGTCCATCATCTACGCGACGGATCGGCAACCTTTTCTTACATGAGGGTCGCAAATGTTCTAAGGATAATGGTACGGGCCAGATTTTATATTTCGCCGGTGGAAGGATCATAAGAAACGCCAAGTTGTGTTACCATGTGGAATACCAATTCCGCGAAAGCAGTTCACATACAACTATGTATATTTACTTTCAGCCAAATAGTCGCAAACTTCGTAAGGTCTTACATATAATAAGTGTATTACTAGTGCAAGTTAGGGACATTTTTTCTTCTTCAGGACCCTAGGCATAAGTCTTATTTTCCATAAGTTAGCGCTGGACTACGATCCCACCTGATGGTAAGTGGCGATGAAGTTTTTGATGCTAAAGCGCTAAAATAGTAAAGCCTATTTATTCTGGACGTGAAGACATTTACATTGTAATCGAACAGGAACATTGACATGTGCAACTTGTTCCAGTCCTTCGCAGTACAAGTGATAAAAGACGAAATCAATTTATTATGTTTATATTTTTGAATGTTATAGCACAGAAAATAAGTTTATAAGGTTGTATAAGTACTTATCGGCCATTTGATATTTTTAATATTTATTTTCATAACGCCATATAACAAACTAAATATTTATACAAAGGTATGTTAAGTGCTTACTTATTGAAAAGATGTGCCGAGGAGTTTCTTTCGCCGTTTCTTCTCCTTCCTAAAGCAATTTTCCGAAACGTTGGTAGATTACAAAAAATTTGGTGTTCTTAAGCGTATTTTTAAAACTCAAGTGAATAAATGAATTTTGATTTTTTGAAAATTTGTTACTTATTTGACTCGTTCTAGGCAAGCTACTAGTTCGTACGGCAAAATAAATCATTTGAACACAACTTCTCCCAGCACACAACACATCAAACCACAGTACACACTTAGTGTCTGTCTAAATGATGCGGAGCAGGCTACTTCTGCCATCGTTACTGTAATTAACTATTACTACCGTGCCTCGTGTTCTTTGTGGGGAGTGATTGATGATCAGAAGACACTACGCTGTGTGACGTCACTGACTGTATGCCTTTTAAATACTTAATAGCCAATTAAGGAATACTTTAAACAAGACCTCAAGTCATTAAGGAGTCACTGAGCACAACAGGTCTTTCCTTGTGATCAAGTCGGTGGAAAAGTTAGCGGCTAATTCAAGTTTTCATGACGCCTGAAGGCGAGACAAAGATAAAGGTTAACGACTGGTAACATTATCAATGTTATAAAAACGGGACCGGCGGCTTCTCGCGTCCGCCGTCGGTTAACTTTGCGCTAACTTATCATAGACACTACTTATCATTGATAGGCCGCTTGGTCTAGTGGTTAGTGAACCTGACTACTACACCGGAGGTCGTGGGTTCGATTCCCACCCAGGCAAACTTTTCTGT
>DWJZ01006167.1:0-13296 GCA_018249125.1 Asbolis capucinus
CTGTATTGTTAATCGTTGAGGAGTTCCCTTGTCTGGAGCCAATCTTGAACGTAGTACCAGGTCATGTTTAGCATAAAAATGCATTATCATCTTGACGGAAGTTTAGTGCAAAATTTAGGCTCCCTAGTATAAGAAGCAGTGAGTCTAATTAAGCTTGCAATATTTGACCCGAACACTTAACAAACAAATATACTAACATACTAGTATACAAACAAACACTGCAATTTAAATAAAAGCTTGTAAAAAACATCCATATTAGATATCCCGCAGACAGTGGTCATGAACTAGGAGATAAATTAGTATGAAGGAAAAGATTTTAAAATTATTAATTTGCACTTATACGTAATTTAACTCTCTGTATACTGCGCACGGTTTATTAAGTCTCGGGTACTCACGATAAAAGTTTTTCCGTAAGCCGTGAAAAAACCATGCAACTAGGACGAAATATCTTCGTACCAAATGCGTATTGTGTGTACCATAAAATACTAAAACCATGAAGTACACGAAATAAAGTACGTATTTATTTCGTTGTAGTCACCCCAAACAAAGTTATAAAGAACAAAGTTACCAAAAGGCTATTTTGCCCAAATTCCTACAACAGAACGTGGTTATTGGAAGAGATAAATTTCCCAGTGCAACTGAAGATTTTCATTACATCCGGGAGACTTGACCGGGTTTTCTTACAAAGGCGTTTAACTTACTTTTATCTTTTTAGTGGCGCTTATAGCGGTCATCCAGGATTTTCGATCAAAGGAGCTGCCGAAAATTAAGAAAATACTTGAAAAAAGTTTGACCATTTTCAACACTTATATCGGTAGCGAAAATGTAGGGTAATGAAAATGGCCGATGAATGAGCAGAGAAGGCACATGTTAGCCGTCGCCGTCATGCATATCAGAGGCATCAAGATCAGTTGAACAGGCTTTCAAGACTACAGCCTCAACACTATTTGTGTTTTGGGAAATACCCAGGCAATATGCACCCATTTGCATTGCATTATTTCATTGTATTCATAAAAATTGTAATATAGGCGTTTTAGGTCAAGGAATCGATCAAGGTTACAAAGTGAAACAGAAAATATATAAGTAACATGTAGCAGTGCCTGTATCTTTTACCGTAAAACTAAAATAACGACAAAAAAATTGCTTGTTTTTTCTTAAGTTTCATTCTCATTTTGTACCAATTTTCATCAAAATCGGTTCTGTAGCTTAGACATGAAAAGGTAACCGACGGACAGACGAACTCGCATTTATAATATTAGTAAGGATTTATTCTCATTCGTCATAATTTATTTTGTAAACGAATACGATAAACAGAGAAGCAGAAATTTATTTAATATTATTTAGCACCACGTTACACGACAAACATGTACGAGTAGGTACTTCTAATTCTTGTTCCAAAACACAATATCTCAGATTTCATCGTCCCCAAGTAAGTGTCTGAGCCAATAAAGTTCCCATCACTATAGGTTATTAAATTGTCAAACAAATCCATAGATTTATTTGTCACAGCCCCTCATACATTTTACCCCTTTCGGAGGATTATTTTCTATTAATCATTAACTATCGTTCTCTTCTATTTATGATACAGCTGCATCTGTGACTCACGAAGTTAAAACAATAGTAACGAAATAAAAAAAGTACCAAAAATACGTTATAATTCACTTGAAATAAATAGTCTTAGAATTAAACAAACAAGTGATGAGAATATTATCAATGGAGTTGAAGTTAATCAAATAAAAAGTAATAATATTTAATAACATTTAACAAATATTTAATAAAAACAAATTATTAGGGATAACTTCAAAAACTAATCGTTAGATGTCGCTTTAAATATAACCACATGAGAGGCACCGCGTAATTATTGAAATGTGTGAATAAATAAATAATGTTAGAAAATAATCACATAGATTCAGTCAACAGTTTGACGTCGTATTTTTGTTATTATTTTTTAATCGCGTAAAAAAAAAATCCATCAAGTTTTAGCCATTCCAGTTTATAATCTATAACTGTATAAAATTTCATTCGGATTTGTTTAGTAGTTTTTGCGTGAAGGAGTAAGAAAAATCCATCCATCCATCCTCACGAACTTTCACATTTAATATATAATCAGTAGGATAACTTTGTTTATTTTTAACGTAACGGTTCCTATATACTATATATATATAGGTATATATATGATATATAAATTTAATCTGTTCATCGGCACATCTCAAAAATTATTAAATCAAATGACGCGGTTTGGCCACATGTATTGTACTTAGCTTAGGGTAACATGTAAAGTTTTGGAATTTTGAATGAAGGTACACTTAATTAAATTTCTACGCAATTAAATAACATATTTTTATAAAATTTTCTCATAATTAGAGAACTTATTCTATTATCATATACAGTTCGTTATCTTATTGAGATTGCGATGAAAAAAGTTTTATCGTAAACATTTTAAACGCTGTTTTCCTTTCAATAAATTCTATTACAATCTTCGTGCATTAGCAATATTTTAATATATTTCACAACCTCATCCTACCAAATCTCTAACAAATAAAACCAATTCATGAAACAATACTTCAACAAACGACAACAGACTTTACAAGATTCATAGATAGTCTGCAGTAATCCTTTTATTAACTACAATGCTAGTTTTATCTGCAGTCATACTGTCCTTGTTTCACTGGCAATAGAGTTCAAATTGGTAAATTTAATTGATATATGTATATAGTATGGAGGCGCAGATGTGCATCGAAGTGTCTGTCTTGATTACACGAGCCGAATACGAATTTAATTTCTGCTGGTGTAGTTGGACCCTTGTTCTCTTTCGATTGTAGGGCAAGCTTGGATTTAATTAACTAGCTTTTCCCGAGGCTACGGCCGCGTTGTACACTTTCTCCACCTTTAGCCTCCTTCTTTTGTTTCTTCACGCTATAAGTCTATACCCCATGTAGTGCATTGCATAGTACAGTGCATATTTTTGATAATATAGAACATTCTTCGCCTTTTTAATCACTTCAAGCATTTCTGCGAGAAACGTCGCCAATGTTTTCCTCACAAGCTTAGTAACAGACAGACGGACAGGCAAGAGTTACTTACCCATTTTTAATATTGGTAAAGATAAGGTACATTAAGATAATATAATATGTGTTTACCAATAGCTTACCTAGCAGATGTTTTGCAAAATCTTTAATAGGGTTAACGGATCTGAAATTCCATATCTTTAATTCAATACTTCTTTTTTAGCACATACTAACACTGAAGATTTTTTTTCGTGCTATTATTTCAATATCTTTTATAGTTTGACCTTTGACGTTCACCTTAGGTTAGCTTGGTATCAGACCTTCAAAATTTAGTATGGCTGTAAACTTATCGCAATTATATCGCATAAATAATCGCAGTAACAACATTTCAGCAACAAAACAAAGTTTCAGTTCGACAAATAATGAGCGGTTTAGTTGCGCATTAAGAACAAACAAACAGATATCATTTTATGTGGTTTGAAGCTCGATTTATCGTGGAATGATTCATTTTGTTAGGTTACGGGTGCTCATGTCATACGTATGTTTATCGCACGGATATTTCGACCCAGTTGCATGGTTCAGTCGGAGTTCAGCCGGGACCATGGTCTACCCATGACGACACATGCATGATTTCAGTATCAGCCGGACTTTGCAACTGGGTCGAAATATTCGCGCGAAAAACATGTATCATGAATACCCGTAATACAGTATAAGATATCCTTTTATTTCATTTATGGTATTAGTACATACGAGTAGTATTTAGTTTTATGTCATACTTATTACACGAACGATATTATAAAAATATTTCCAAGTGTGGTAAAGTAATATAATGTTAACATTAAAAGAGTATTTAACTTTGACTTAAATAAGCGGAATTATCGCGAACGAACCGATAACAACTTGTGTACATGCTAGTACCATATCGATACCAGCTGTCTCGCTTGTTCTGATAATGAGTTTAAGAACATCACTATTAAACATAAACGAAACAATATGTAAACATCGAACTAGATATAAAGTAGACAGACTAATGTATTAGTGTCAAGTGTCATCCATCTGTCATCTGTCATCCTATAAATAGTTTCTCATGGCCACCGCAGTTCAGTCGGGACCATGATCCACGCAACTGTGAGTACTCGTAACATAGCATAATATTACTTAGTCTATTACTAACTCAACTGCTGCATAGCTTGTGGTATTTTAATCGATTATCCAGTACAAATCCTGTAAAAAAATAAAGCACACTCGAAAAAAAATATATAAAAAGTAGTTCCGATTATCAAATCATTTTATATTAAGACATTTTATACACTTGGGCTACTTAATTAAGTAGTTGAAGTTGTACGTCAATCATAAAAAATCACAAATTATAAAAAATTCGTACACGAAAAAATACAAAGTCCATATACAACCTTATTTCCTAAGTTTCAAATAATTTACTTGTCCTTGAGAATATTTGCAAAAGTCCTATTCTTGATCATACTTCGCCGTAAACTTTCAGAATAGACGGGAGACGGTGTTTCCAGGAAAATTTCGAGCTCATAAATTTGAGTGCCAAAAATGGCCGTACGAAGTTATGCATACACTTTCAGGAATAGGAAGCTGTCCTACAATAGACAGTAATGAAAATAACAATTTTAGTAGAGGGAGTTAGAGGCAAGGAAAATAAATCTTTTTTTTCTGTATTGTATGGGTTAGTGTTTACGCCTATAAATTTAGTTAACCTATTAATTCTGTGAGAGGTTGGAGAGAATGCAAAGTGGTTGGGGAATGAGAATGGTCAAACTTACGTGCTGGAGCTGCGACATCCAGATAGTGCAATGTGAAAAAGTCAACAAGACCCACCAAGAGTTGAATCAGTAGAAGAAAGAAGTATGTAAGTAATTTCAGGAGACATTTTTCCTAGAAGTGTGACCTTGCCACTAGGAAGTGTTTGCTAGACTACTAGGCACAATGCTGCTAGTTAGTCTGTTAGGGAGTCACTCGGCTACAAGGCCGTTCAGTGTTATTCGTATTCGACATCGCCTATTATTTTCTCGTGAGCAATACAACAAGTGTGTAAATATACACAACTTCATTATTAAGTGATTAATAAAGCGAGGCAGGCGGCAGATATGCATATTTCATAACCTCCCGAGTATTATGTAAAACACTTTGGATTGATTCAATCTTAGATGTTGGTTTCAGTAATAAATAATTAACGTTCTCCTATTTGTATAGGAGGCGTCTTCTAAAATTTACTGGAATTAATGTGATTTCTTAAAACTAATGTTTATATAAACTTCGTTTCGGAAAACGCACACCAACCTTTTCGATGAACCTCCATACTTATTTTTATCCGTTTTATCCACAACAAATCTGTAACGCGGGATAAGGATCTAGTTTTCTTAATATATTAAGGAAACTAGAAACTTTCAAGATTCATCTAATTCAGTTCGATGTTTTTCGCGTAACCCGAACTGCCAGACAACTTGAATAAAAGAATGTCTAAACGACAACAAAGCTTTGGTGGTAGGGCTTTTTGAAAAGCCCGTTTAGCTGGTTACCACCCTCTTGGTTGATTCAGCGGCCAAACGATTTGTCGCTTTCAGGGTGGGAGCTTTAGAGCCAGTTATTCTCTTTTTTTCCCGTTATTTAGTCATCCTTATTCCCATTCTTTTTCTGTCACCCATCTTGTAACTGGTGTCATTTGATGTCGTATTGATTCCGGTTGCTTCAGCAACCTCTTGCTATCTCTTTTTTTTATTTCCCGCTTGTGCGGGCTTATAACCTCTGGTAGGCAACGCTTTATTAACACCCCAGTTTGGTGTAGTAATGTCCATGAGCGGCGGTGTTCACATACCATCAGGTGATCCGTTTGTTCGTTTGCCTGTTTATCCCACAAAAAAAGAGCCGACACAGCGAAAAGGGTTCCGAATACACTACGTTGCTCTCAAAGACCCAAAATTGGCAACACGCCTATTAAATATTGAATTTAACGCCTTAAAATAGTTACCCAACTTCGTAAGCCCCCCAGTCAGTAGCTTGAAGCACAGTCGGGGTCTATAAAATTTATTGGGTGTGAAACGATAAGTCTAATTTAGGCCAAAATGTATTTGGGCTGATGATTGGTGTAATAGGGTTATTGGGACGAGTGGTGCGCTCCGGGTGGTAGAACTAATGTTTATATTGATCCAGTGTGTAATTTGTGTAAGCCATGGAAGTCACTGTTCTTGAATGTTTTTTTTACTTTAAATAAGTTAGCGCTGCATCCTATCTGATAGTAAGCTGCGATAAAATTAAGTAAATGTTATAAAGAGATTTTTGTGAATGTTGAAAACTGGAATCGGATTAGTGCTTCATTTTCCAACAAATGCAATTTTGTGTAATTTTGGAGAATATTATTTGTTAGTGTGGCTTCAACCCATCGATGTTCCACTGCTGACTGCCACTCTCTCCTTATACTGACGAAGCCTAGAGCATACTTCACCACGCTGCATCAATGTGGATTGGTGTGGGACTTAGTGGCCAACCCTAGTACCGGAAGTTTTTAAGCTGTCCGAAGGCCCCCCATATGGCTTAGTTATTGCTATCTAACGACACCGAGACCGACGGCTTTACGCGCCTTCCGAAGCACGGATGCGTTCATGTTTTTTTTACCCATCCTCCTACCGATCTTACCCTCTGTTGCTTAACCTTTGCGATCGCTGACTATCGGAACAAGCCGCAGTGCAACTGATTAATTGATTTCTGATTTAGCTGATTGCAAATATGGTTTTAGTTCTAGTGTTGTATACTAGATGGCTATTGTGTTTTACAGTACAATATCTGTCTCATTTCAAAGATTTTTTAACTAAGTCGGAATAAAAGTTATGGAAATGAGATTTCGTGGAAAGTTTTAAAATTGCTGTGTCTTCTACTATTTTAGACCTTTTTATATACTTTACAGGGAATTTCAAAATTAAATTTCGAGCGACTAACATTTATTGTTATTATTGGTATTTATTACAAATATTTCACATTTTAAATAGGAATCCCTTTTTAACCCTTGAAAATTCACTTATTACCTCTCTGAAATATCTACTAATATTTAACATTAGCGATTATTTTTTGCAAGTTAGTTTTGATATATGTTAGCAACTTAACCGGTAGCACATTATTTTTATTGGTACAATCTGACCTAATTTTGTGTAATAAATCCTCTGACCGAATGGAATTTATTACTAGCCCATAGCAAAAAGGAAAGTCCACGTAACCTATAGTTTAGTGGAAGGTCGCCTCTCTCGGGACCAGAGTGACTTATGCTTTTGGGACGAAGACAAAACTAACAATGCCAATATTTTATAGATTTATTATCGCTAAAACCTTCTTGTTACCGGTTCTTACGGTTTTGATAGTATGTTATAAGCGCTTATTGCCCGGCGACTGAAGCGTTCATACTCCGAAGACTTTCGATTATAAGCGTTCAAAAGGTTAAGCAACAACAGGCGGGGTCGGTAGGAGGATGAGTGACCGCTAGTGGCAATTATCATGAACGCGTCTGTGCTTTGGAGGGCACGTAAAAACAGTCTCAGTCGTTATCTTGAGATATGAATTGTTAAACCATGTTGGAGGCCTTAAAAGAATCCGGTTTGGGTTAGCCACTACGCCCTTCACCAATCCGTACTGGAGCAACGTGGTGGAGTATGTTCTAGTCCTCATCAGTGTGAGGAGAGACTCGTGCTTAGTATTGGGACATCAATGGATTGAAGCCTTGCTATATACGGTATGAAAATTCCGTAGTCAAAAGAGGACTGGAATAGTTTTTACCCGCGACTACGGTATGTAATCTATATATATAAAGCTGAAGATTTTGTTTGTTTGCTAGAACGCGCTAATTTTAGGAACTACCGGTCCGATTTGAAAAATTCTTTCAGTGTTAGATAGCCAGTTTACCGAGGAAGACTAATGGCTATAAATCATTATGCTAAGTCCAATAGAAGGGGAGTACCGATGAAAAATGTTTGAAAATCCGGGTATCTTTTTCCTATTGAGAGCTTCCGCTGCGTGCGTTGCGTAAACGGATAAAGTTTCGCAAAAATCACGTATGACAGAAACGAAGTCGCGGGTTAAAGTTAGCGTTAGCCCAAAGTTACTATTCCATGCGGATGAAGTCGCGGGCAGAGTTAATTGTATATAATTGGGAGTGTTTGTGCAAACAAACCAATGTTGCCTTTTATTTCCAAAATTGTCTGATTTTGATGTAGTTTTGGCTTAAACAATTGCCATTTACCTTAAGTAACTGCGGCCAAATCAGGCCATACGCCTGATTAGCTTGATTGGGAGTGACCGTGCCGAACTAGGGGTCCCTGATTCAATTCACGTCCGGCATGTTATGTTCATTTTCAGGTTATGGATGGTGTGTTGTTCATTCCAACTGTACCAATAGAGAGAGAGAGAGAGATAGGGAGTATTAGAATAAGCGCTTGTTTATTAAATTTATAAATACGATTTTCTACAATCTTTTCAATTGCACAATATTTGCACAAAAATTTAGCTGATAATTCGAGAAGACAGCCAAAATACTTTTCAGTCCTACGTTTTTTTTTTGTATTTTTAAAAATTATCTTACCACCTATCTCCTTTGGTGTTAGAAATAAAATAGACAAAACCACAAGAAACGTTCGACAATTTTACAAAGCTTGTTGCAAATTCACCCAGCGTACTGCACACAAATTTCTTTCTGTATTAAAGTACATTTAAATGCAAAGCCGGAAGAAAAGGTAATTAGGCTGAAGGAATGTACTGAAAATATTCTTAATTAAGCTCTAGTTTCTTTTTACTCGACGTAATTTGGAGGAGATTACGTGAGGGAAGTGGTGAGTCAGTTTTTATATTTAGCCGTTATAGATTTATAAATTGTTATAGTTTAAATAGAATAGAATAAAATCTTGATAAAAGTTAGTATAAAGGTTACCAACTCGAAAAATTTGTACCACAAAAAGTCTGAATGTTAATAACACTCGGAAATTATTTTAACACAATCATTTTGAAGGTCCTTTATATATTTTTATCCTTAATACGCGGACTGCGGACCAATCTCGTGATATGTTTAATATTCCTTGCCATGCATTTTACCTTTTGTTTATGACTAGGTTGAACACGCAGCCTCAGTTTGTTTACATGATAGCTATCTAGGAAATACAAAGATAAATATCTTTATAGAATAACTAGCTTTATTCTGACACTGCATCTGGATGGTACACCTCCCTCGTCACTCTTCTTTCACTCCTTTTTCCTTACCCTCGCACAGTACAACAATATACAGAGTTATGCTTGTATCTTCAATAATGAAGATCTTCCATATAAACTTTTATCCCCTATTATAACCTCTTCGGTCTTTATGTGGCAAGAAAGTTGCCATGTTTTTCCCCCACTTCTATTCTACCTCTGTACCAAGTTTCATCTAAATCGGTTCAGTAATAAGGTGTGAAAAGGTAACAGACACAAGACAACAAATTATACGCAAGTAAATAAAGAATTAGCGAGTAAATATTGGAGTTGACATTTGGTAACATTATCATATTTATCTTGCAGAATTATAAGCGGACTAAGTTTAAAATATCAAGTGAAAATTCTTTTTTCACTTAAAACCGTTGGTTCTGAATGAGTTCTGCACTGAACTGTTGTAGGTATACTCAGTGAGCACTAAACTCCAAGCCTTATTAAGCGAAACGGAACATAATTGCGGAAGCGAAAGAAACATACTGTAAAAATATTTTCAAAACGACCTGCAATGCTCCGGATTTTTAAACTCAGCTGCAGAGATATACTAAACTTTGTTTTAGAGATATAGAACTCAGAATTCAATGACGGGTTAGCGTAATTTTCAAAATGAAAGGTTCAATTTAAAAATATGTCACGATTATCCGTGATGGTTTAAAACATAGTTGATATTTTTAATTAATGAAAAAAGAAGATATGATATTGAATTGTGTGTGTGCAGTTCGTTTTTGGATGAATAATGTTTTTTTGTACCTATTAATTTAATTTAAATCTTTTTAAAACTGAAAAATATATGTTCATACTAGGGTCCGCGCGTCCTAGGTATGTAAAATTTTGCCTATGTGTTATTCCAGACTATAAACTTATAACAAATTTCATTTCAATTCTTTCGGTAGTTTAATATCTACATTTCTAGTCTATTTAGGAGTTTTAGGAGTTATTTAGGAGCCTTTTACTAGAGTTCAATAGATAATTGATATAACGTCATTATTATAAAATATCACGAGTCGTCTTTAAAATGAATTGTTGTTTATAGTCAACTAGCTGTACCCGGCGCGCACCATCTCATCAACTATGTGGACAATCGACATCATTTTGGTAACGAAATCTTTTGCAGAGTATTCTGAACCAAGTTATTATAGATGTCCGTGCTCTATCTCCAACAATTTCAGAGTCTACAAAGGTCAAATAAACAAACATTTTTATAAAATTGTGATATTTTCCTACGCAGGATAGAGTTGTCATTATTAGGTGTTTTCGATATTTTTATCATGTTTTTAAACCCATATAAAATGGCATGGAGTCGGTAACCTCTTTGTGGTCATATCTATATATTGTGCATAGTGAGGACATATTTAAATAAACTGAGTTACAGTTTCAATGTATTACTAACATCCAGTCACTGTTAATACTAAATATGACTTAGTATTATTATCACGGCAGATAAATGGCTTCAACTCATAGATGACCCACTACTGAGGAGATGTCTCTCTTCATACTGGGGTAGCCTAGAGCATAGTCTACCACGCGGTTCCAACGCGGATTGTCGGAGGGGTAAATTGCGAAGTCGAATGTTTTTCTGCCGGCCGAAGGACTCGGCTTGACAATTTCCGTATAAAGATTACAACTGAAACCCACGGCGTTACGTGCCTTCTGTAGCATGGAAACGCTCATGAAATTTTTGCCACTAGTCACCCATCGTACTACCGACCTCGCTCGCCGTTGCTTAACTTTTTCGTTCACCTACAATCGAAAACCGGCGAGCTATGGATGCAAATAAATAACGTAGCTCAATCAAGATAGCACATGCTCACCTGCACGTAGAGCTACGGTATAAAGTGTTTGAGAAAGCACCGGATACACATTACCGGACTTCCCAGGTACGTGAGGCTTGCAGTTGAACAAATGGATGAGAATATGTTTAGATTTTAGTTATTTGTATAGTCTTTACTGTGAAATTACTGAACTCAGAGGATATATATTTGCAATTCCTATAAATTTGAGCAGTGCCAGTATTTAAGTTAGGGTTAAATTGTCAGTGGATTTACTCTCGCATTAGCGTTTATTGTGTACGGAGAGTATGTTATGCATATGTACTTTCCTACTTCGTTCGTGTGTATTGGGGACGAATTTTCTACATCGGCGTTCCTCCGTTAATTGCCATGGAATTCTTTTAGAAGCGAGATTATTACTACTTTATCGGCGACGGATTAGTTAAGTTCTTGGTGTTGCCATTCTTGTACGGCGCCGATCGTCCACCATCAAGTTTCGCCTGCGTGTATTTGTTACGTTATGTTTTATTATGTATATTTTTTGGATTTTAAAGGTTTTCATATAATCAAATGAAAAATAACATGTATCACCGATGTTAGACTACGCGAGCGATTCACAAATGATGAAGTAAGGGCACTGTCGTCGCCCAAAGAATTGACCTGTTGAAGTGGTGGTGATGTTGTAGTGGTGACCACGTAAATGACTGGCAAATGGTGGGGGGAAAATAATCTTGAATGGCTATTCTTGAATGGCTAATGGCTAATAGGTAGGTTTACCTAGCCCGAAATAAGAGGCAGGGGGCAGCATCACATCAGGTCAACTGATAACCTGTTAAAGTAAATAGCTCAGGATCGACCCTAGTGATGAAAATTACGAAAGGTCTATATTTAAACACAGACAGTTGGTAGTGGACATTGGCAGTGGACGTCTAAAGGATGGATGGATGGATATTTCACGAAGGTTATGTTTTAAGGTTTTTATTTGAGGGTCCTTATCTCAGTTAGGATAAGTATCGAATTGAAACGACAACAGTTCCGACATTTTAATAAAATAAACCCATAACATATATTAACAGAATATGAAAAAAAATGTGCGAAATATTTATTTTGAATGTAATTGACTCGAGCGACGAAGCAGTTTTGAATCGGACAAAGTCAAATATTTTTTCGATATCAACAAAATAATGTTCGAAATTAGATCGCAGAGTCTTGAATAAGTAATTTTCAGAAGACGTAATGTAAACATCGGTCTATGGAGATCGGGATGATGGGATCAAGCCGTTTTGAACGGGTCGCCCGATAGTATTATTGCCAATAGCTAGGGTGACAATCAACTAGGCAGGACACTGGTACATTAATAATGACAATTATTATTAAAGTCTTGTATAATAATTGCTATTATTATCACCAGTGAAATTCAGTCTAGTTGGTGACACTGCAAAGCGGAGGGTTTTAGGTTTTGTTCCCAATTTCAGATTTTTATAATATGTAAAAAGATAAAAATTTTGTTAAATTTCTGTAACTAAGTCAGAGACAAAGCTTTGCTAAGCTAGTCTATGTTGTAATAGATTTTTTGTACAAAAGTTCCATCATGTAAAGATAACCAAAATGTGAAAAGTTCTAGAAGCTAACGTGTAATTTGCGTTTTGTTCAAAAATTTTTATTCACTTTTAGATAAAAGTTTTAAATACTGCTAGTGAAACTCGCCGTCATGAATATTCCTATACACGCTGCATAGAACTCTGTAACCCTCATCCGCTTTTTACAGTAGATAACGAAATGTTAGGTTTTGGGAGTAAAGTAATTTAAGTTAGAGTAATGTTTGGAGTAAGAATCATATTTATTTCATAGAAATTCCGAAGTATGAGGGTACAACATTTTGAATAAGAAAATACGAACTGATAACTGTCTGATTCGATAAAGAGTACACTGAAGTAAGATTTATTCAAGTGGGTACAATTTTAACAAAAACATAATGTTATACTACTTTATTCATTTACCAAACTTATTTTTGTTGCATTTTTTTGTCATTTAATATGGTTTTGCTTATAGTTGCTACTGATATATGCCGTAACGCAGGGGTAAGCAACTCGTGGCCCGCGGGCAACGTGTAGTCGTTTGAGCATTTTAAAATTAGTTTTTTTTTTGCTTAGAAGGTCGAACACTGAGTTCAAATATAAAATAAAACAACATAAAAAAGCATTATGATACAATAACTGAGCAAATACATATATAAAAACTTTACATAGTAACTCTAAAACGTAAGAAAGATT